>JAIUJO010000384.1:32500-37500 GCA_023846275.1 Vanilla planifolia | reverse complement strand
TTCTTCATCTTCTTCTTGTTCTTCTTCTTCTTCTCCTTTTTCATCTTCTTCTTCTTCTTCTTCGTCTTCTTCTTCTTCTTCTTCTTCTTCTCCTTTTACTACTTCTCCTCATCTTCTCCTACTTCTCCGTCTTCTTCTTCTTCTTTTTCTTTTCTTCTTCTTCTTCTTCTTCTTCTTCTCCCTCTTCTTCTTTAGCCTCTCCTTCTTCTACTTCTTCCTCTTTTTCTTTTTCTTTTTCTTGTTCTTCTTCACCTTCTTCTTCTTCATCTTCTTCTTCCTCTGCTTCCTCTTCTTCTTCTTCTTTTCTTCTTCTCATTCTGCTTCTTCTCCTTCTTCTTCTTCTCTTTCTTCTTCTTCTTCTTCTTTTGCTTCTACTTCTTCTTCTCCTTCTTCCTCCTCTTCTTCATTTTCTTCTTCTTCTTCATCAACTTCTTCTTCCTCTCCTTCATCTTCTTCTACTTCTTCTTCGTCTTCTCCTCCTTTTTCTCTCTCTTCTTATTCGTCTACTTCTTCTCTTTCTACTTCTCCTCCTTTATTTCTTCTTTTTCCTCCTCTTCTTCTATCTCTTCTTCTTCCTTTTCTACTTTTGCTTCATCATCTTCTTCTTTTTCTTCTTCTTCTCTTTCTTCCCCCTTTCTTCTTCCTCTTCCTCTTCTCCTTCTTCTTCTTTTCCTTCTTCTTCTTCCTCTTCCTCTTTTCTTCTTCTTCTTCTTCTTCATCATCATCTTCTTTTTCTTCTTCATCATCATCATCTTCTTCTTCTTGTTCTTCTCCTCCTCCTCAACCTTCTTCCTTTTCTTCTTCTTTTCTTCTTCTTCTTCTTCTCCATCTCCTCCATCTTCTTCTTCTTCTTCTTCCTTTTCCTCTTCTTTTGTTCCTTCTTCTTCTTCTCCTTCTTCTTCTCCTTCTTCTCCTCTTTCTTCTTCTCTTTCTCCATCTCTTTCTTCTTCTCCTTCTTCTTCTTCATCTTCTTCAATTCTTCTTATCTTTCTTCTTCTTCTTCTTTCGCTTCTTCTTCTTCTTCTTCTTCTTCTTCTTTTTCCTCTTTTTCTTTTCTTTTGTTCTTCCTTTTCTTCTTCATCTTCTTCTCCTTCTTCTTTTCCTTCTTTTTTTTTGTCTTTTTCTCCTTCTTCTTCTTCTTCTTCCTCTTCTTCTCTTCTTCTTGTTCTTCATCATCATAATCATCATAATCATCATCATCTTCTTCTTTTCTTCTTCATCTTCTTCTTCTTCTTGTTTTTCTACTTGTCCTTTATCATCATCATCATCATCTTCTTCTTCTCCTTCCTCCCTTTCTTCTTCTTTTTTTCCTTCCTCTTCTTCTTCTTCTTCTCATCCATCTTCTTTTTCTTCTATTTCTTCTCCTTCTCCTTAATCTACTACTTTTTGTTCTACTTCTTCTTCCTCTTCTTCTTCTTCTTCTTCTACTTCTCTTTCTTCTTCTTCTGTTGCTTCTTTTTCTACTACTACTACTTCTTCTTCTCCTACTTATGCTTCTTATTCTTCCTGTTCTCCTTCTTCATTTCTTTCTTCTTCTCCTTCTCTCTCTTCGTCTTCTTCTTCTTCTCCTTCATGTTATTCTTCTCCTTCTCTTTCTTCTTCTCCTTCTCCTTCTCCTTCTTCTTCTTCTTCTTCCTTTTCTTCTTCTTCTTTTTTTGTTCCTCTTCTTCCTCTTCTACTTCTTTTGCCTCTTAATCTTCTTCTTCTTCTTCTTCTTCTTCTTCATCTCCTTCTTCTTCATCTTCCTACTCTTCTTCTTCTTCTTCTTCCTTTTTCTTCTCTTTGATCTTCTTCTTCTCCTTCTTCCTCTTCTTCATCACTTCTTCATCATCTTCTTCTTCCTCATCTCCTTCTTTTTCTTCTTCTTCTTCTTCTTCTTCTTCAACTACTTATTATTCTTCCTATTCCACTGCTTCTTCTCCTTTCTCTTCTACTTCTCCTTCTACTTCTTCTCCTTCTCCTTCTTCTTCTCCTACTTCTTCTTCATCATCATCTTCTTCTTCCTCTTCTTCTTATTCTTTATCTTCTTCTTCTCCTCCACCTCCTCCTCCTTATTATTACTGTTATTATTATTATTATTATTATTCCTATTCCTCTTCTTCTTTTTCTTATTCTTCTTTCCTGTCTTTTTCTTTTTCTTCTGCTTATTCTTCTCACTCTTCTCTTTCTTCTTGTTCTTCATCTTTTTCTTCTTCTACCTCTTCTTCTTCTTCTTCTTTTTCATTTTCTTCTTCATGTTCTTATAATTATTGTTAATATTATAATTATTATTATTATTATTATTATGATTCTTCTTCTTCTACTTCTTCTTCTCCTTTCTATTTCTCCTCTTCTTCTCATTCTTATACCTCTTCTTCCGCTTCTTCTTCTTCTTCTTCTTCTTCTTCTATTTTTTCTTCTCTTTCTTCATCTTCATCTTCTTCTATTTCTTCTCTTTCTTCTTCGTCCACTACTTCTTCTTCTTCTTCTTCTTCTTCTTCTTCTTCTACTTCTTCTTCTTCTTCTCCTCATCCTCATTCTCTTCCACCTACTCGTTCTTCTCCTTATCCTTCTTATACTTCTGCTTCTCCATCTTCTCCTTCTCCTTCCTCTCCTACTTCTTCTCCTTCTTTTTCTTCTTCTTCTTTGTCAGCTTCCTCATCATCTTCTTCTTCCTCTTCTTCCTCTATTTCTTCTTCTTTTTCTTCTTCTTCTTCTTCTCCTTCTTCTTCTTCTTTTTCTTCTTCTCCTTCATTTTCTTCCTGTTCTTTTTGTTCTTCTTCTTCTTCTTCTTCTCCACCTCCATTATTTCCCCTTCCTCTTCTGCTTCTTCCTCTCCTTCGTCTTTTTCTTCTTTTTCTTCTTCTATTTGTTCGTCTTCTTCTTTTTTTGCTTCTTATTCTTCTTCCTCTTCTTCTTCTTCTTCTTCTTCTCCTTCTTCTTCTTCTTCTTCTTAATCTTCTTGTTCTTCTACATCTCCTTTTTCTTCTCCTCCTTCTTCTTCTTCTTTTTCTTCTTATTCTTCTTCATCATCTTCTTCTTCTTTTTCATCATCTTCTTCTTCTTCATCTTCTTCTTCATCTGCTTCTTCTTTTTCTTGTTATTCTTCTTCTTCTTCTTCTCCTTCTTCTTCTTCTCCTTCTTCTTCTTCTCTTTCTTCTTCTACTACTTTTTCTAGTTCTTCTTCTTCTTCTTCTTCTTCTTCTTCTCCTTCTTCTCTTTCTTCTTATTCTTCTCCTTCTTTTCTTTCTGCTTCACCTTTTTCTTCTCCTTCATTTTTTGCTTCTTCTTCTTCTCCTCCTTCTACTTCTTCTTTTCCTTCTCATTCTTCTTCTTCCTCTTCTCCTTCTCCTTCTTCTTCTTCACCTTCCTTCTCTGCTTCTTCCTTCTCTTCTTCTTCCTCCTCCTCTTCTTCTTCTTCTACTTCTTCATCATCCTCTTCTTCTTCTTTTTTTCTTCTTTTTCTACTTCTACTTCTTCACCTTCTTCTTCTTCTTCTTCTTAATCATCATCTCCTTCTACTTCTTCTCATTCAACTTATCCTACTTCTTCTTCTCCATCTTCTTCTTTTTCATCTTCTTCCTCTCTTTGTTCTTCTTCTACTTCTTCTTGGTCTATGTCTTCTACTTCTCCTCCTTCTTCACTTTCTTCTTATTCTTCTCCTTCTCTTTCTACTTCTCTTACTTTTTTCTTCTTTGTCTTCCTCTTCTTTTTTCTCTTCTTTTTCGTCTTCTACTTCTACTTCCTCTTCTTCTTCTTCTTCTTCCTCCCCTTCTTCTTCTTCTTCTTCTTGCCATTCTCCTTCTTCTTCTTTTTCTTATTCCCCTTCTACTTCTTCTCCTTCTTCTTCTTTTCCTTCTTCTTCTTCTTCCTCTTCCTCTTTTCTTCTTCTCTTACTTAATCATCATCATCATCTTCTTCTTCTTCATCATCATCATCATCATCATCTTCTTCTTCTTCTTCTTCATCTTCTTCTTCCACTTCGTCTCCTTCTTCTTCTTCTTCTCCTTCTTCTCTTTCCCCTTCTCTTTCTTCTTCTACTTCTTCATCTTCTTCTTCTCTTCTTCTTATCTTTCTCCTTCTTCTTCTTTTACTTCTTCTTCTTCTTATTCTTCTTCACCTTCTTTTTATTCTTCTTATTCTTCTCCTTCATTCTCCTCCTCTTCTCTTTCTTCTTCTTCTTCTTCTTCTCCTTCTCCTTCACCATTTTCTTCAACTTTTCCTTCTTCTATTTCTTCTCCTTGTCCACCTTCTTCTTCTTCTTCTTCCTCTTCTTATTCTTCTACTTCTTCTTCCTCTTCCTCTTCTTCTTCTTCTTCTACTTCTTCATTTTCTTCTTCTTCTCTATCTTCTTCTTCATCATCTTCTTCTCCTTGTTCTTCTTCTCCTTCTTCTTCTTCTTAATCATCATCATCATCATCTTCTTCTTCTTCTTCTTCTTCTTCTTTCTTTCTTTCTTCTTCTTAAACTTCTTCTTCATCATCTTCTTCTTCTTCTACTTCTTCTTCTTCTCATAATTCTGCTTCTTCTTCTTTTTCTTCTCCTTCCACATCTACTTCTTCTTCTTCTTCTTCTTCGTCTTCTTCTCCTTCTTCTTCTCCTTCTCTTTCTCCTTCTCCATCTTTTTCTCATACTTCTTCTTCTCCTTATCATTCTTGTACTTCTTTTTCACCTTGTTCTCCTTCTTCATCTCCTTCTTCTTCTTCTTCTTCCTCCGCTTCTTCTTTTTCTTCCTATTTTTCCTTATCTTCTTCTTCTTCTTCTTCTTCTTCTTCTTCTTCTTCTTCTTCTATTTCATCTTCTACTTCTTCTTCATCATCATCATCCTCATCTTCTTCATCTTCTTCATCATAATCGTCATCATCTTCTTCATCTTCTTCTTCTTCTTCTTCTTCCTCTTATTCTTCATCTTCTTCTCCTCCTCCTTCTTCTTCTTCTTCTTCTCCTTCTCCCACTTCTCCATCTTTTTCCTCTCCTCCTTCTTTTTCTTCTTCTTCTGCTTCTTCTTCTTCCTCTTCTTC
>JAIUJO010000384.1:20000-22500 GCA_023846275.1 Vanilla planifolia | reverse complement strand
CTTCCTCAACTCTTCTTCTTTTTTTTATTCTTCTTCTACATCTTTTTCTTCTTCTTGTCTTTCTTCTACTTCTACTTCTTTTTATTCTTCTTGTTCTTCTTCCTCTTCTTCTTCTTCTTCATCTTCTTCTTCGTCTTCTTCTTCTTCTTTTACTTCTCCTTCTTCATCTTCTTTCTCTACTCCTTCTCCTTCTTCTCCGTCTTACTCTTCTCCTACTATTTTTTCTTCATCTTCTTCTTCATCTTCCTCTTTTTCTTCTTCTTCTTCTTCTTTCACTTCTTCTTCTTCTTCTTCTCCTTCTTCTTCTTGTCCTTCTTCTTCTTGTCCTTCTTCTTCTTGTTCTTCTTCTACTGTCTTTCTCCATCTTCTTCTTCTTCTTCTTCTTCTCCTTCTCATTTTTCTTCTTGTTCTTCTTCCTTTTCTTCTTCTTTTATTATTATTATTATTGTTATTATTATTATTATTATTATTATTATTATTATTATTGTCCTACTTTTACAAAATGTTCTGATTCATCATCTTCTTCTTCTTCTCATTCTACTTCTCATTCTTCTTCTTCTTCTTCTTCTTCTTCTCCTTCTTCTCCTTCTTCTCCTTGTTCTTCTTCTTTTTCTTCCTCTTCTTCATCCTGCTCTTCTTCTTCTTCTACTTCTTTCTGTCCTTCTTCTTCCTTTTTTTCTTCTTCTTCTTCCTCTTCTTCTTCCTCCTCCTCTTCAAGTTTTTCTTCTTCTTCTTCTTGTTCTTCTTCTTTTTCTTCTTCTTCTTCTTCTTCTTCTTCTTCTTCATCATCTTCTACTTCTTCTCTTCTTCCCCTTCATATTTGACTTCTTCTTCTTCTTCTTCCTCTTCTTCTTCCTATTCCTTATCTTCCTCTTCTTCTTCCCCTTCTTCTTCTTCTTCTTCTACTACTACTTCGAGCACTACTTCTTTTCTTCTTCTTCTTGTTCTTCTACTTCTAGTTCTACTTCTTCTTCTTCTCTTCTTCTTCTTCAACTTCATCCCTTTCTTCTTATTCTTCTCCTTCTTCTCTTTCTACTTCGCCTTCTTCTTCTCCTTCCATTCCTCCTTCTTCTCTTTCTTCTTCTTCTTCTTCTTCTTCTCGTTCTCCTTCTTCTTCTTCCTTTTCTCCTTCTCCTTCGTCTTCTTCCTCCTTTTCTTCTTCTTCCTCTTCTTCCCCTTCTCCTTCTTCCTTTTCTTCTTCTCCATCTTCTTCTTCTTCTTCTTCCCCTTCTTCTTCTTCTTATTATTTTTTGCATTCTTCTTCTTCTTCTTCTTCTTCTTGTACTTCTACTTTGGCTTCTTCTTCTTCATTTAAAACTACTTCATCTCCTTCTTCAACTCCACATTCTTCTTCTTCTCCTTCTTGTTCTTTTTCTTCTTCTTCTTCTTCTTCTTCTTCTTTTTCTTCTTCTTCTTGTTCTTCTTTGTCTTCTTCATCTTCTTCTCTATCCTTTTCTTCCACTTGTTCTACTTTTCCTTCTTCAACTTCTTCATCTTCAACTTCTTCTTCTTCTTCTTCTTCTCCTTCTTCTCCTCTTCATCTTCTCCTTTTTCTTTTTCCCGTTCCTCTTCTTCTCCTTCTTCTTCTGCTTCTTCTTCCTCTTCTTCTTCTTCTGCTTGTTCTTCTTCTTCTCCTTCTTTTGCTTCTTCTTCTTCTTGCACTTCTTCTTCTTCTTCTTCTTCTCCTTCTTCTCGCTCTTCTCCTTATTCTTCTTCTTCTTCATCTCATTCTTCTTCTTCTCCTTTTTCTTCTTCTTATCTTCTTCATCATCATCATCTTCTTCTTCAACCTCTTCTTCTTCTTCTTCTTTTTCTTCTTCTCTTTCTTCTTCTTCTACTTCTTCTTGTCTTACTTCTTCTTCTTCATCTTCTCCTTCTTCCTTTTCTTCTTATTCTTTTCCTATCTCTTCTCATTTTTTTCTTTTTCTTCCTCTACTCATTATTCTTCTTCTCCTTCTTCTTCTTATTCGTCATATCTTTCTCCTTCTTCTTTTTTTCCCCCCTTCTTCTTCCGGTTCTCCTTCTGCTTACTCTACTTCTTCTTCTTCTTCTTCTGCCCTTACTTCTTCTTCTTCTTCTTCTTCTTCTTCTTCTTCGTCTTCTTCGACTTCTTCTACTTCTTCATCTTCTTTGTTTTCTTTGTTTTCTTCTTCTTCTTCTTCTTCTTCTTCTTCTTCTGCTACTGCTTCTTCTTCTTCTTTGTCATCTTCATCATCATCATCATCATCATCTTCTCCTCCTTCTTCTTCTTCTTCTTCTTCTTCACCTTCTTCTTTTTCTTCTTCTTCTACCTCCAATTCTTTTTGTTCCTCTACTTCTGCTTCGTCAACTACAACTTCTTTTTCTTTTTCTTCTTGTTCTTCTGCTTCTACTTCTTCCTATTCTTCTTTTTCTTCTTCCACTTCTTCTTCTACTTCTTCTTTGTCTTGTTCTTCTTCATCTTGTTGTTCTTCTTCTTTTTCTTCTCCTTCTTCTTCTTCCTCTTCTACGACTTCTTCTC
>JAIUJO010000384.1:5000-7500 GCA_023846275.1 Vanilla planifolia | reverse complement strand
TCAACTTCATATTTATCTTCTTATTCTTCTCCTTCTTCTTCCTCCTCTTCTTCTTCTTTATATTCTTCTTCTCATTCTTATACTTCTTCTTCTTCTACTTTGCCTGCTACTTCTCCTTCTTCGTGTTCAAGATCTTCTTTTTCTACTTTTTATTCTTCATCTTCTTCTTCTTCTTTTTCTTCATCTACTTCTTCTTCTTCTTCTTCCTCTTCTTCCCCCTCTTCTTCCTCCTCTTTTTCCTCTTCTTCTTCTTCTTCTTCTTCTTCTTTTTCTTCTTCTTCCTGTTCTACTTCATCCACTTCTTTTTCTTGCTCTTTTTCTTCTACCTTTTCTTCTTCTTGTTCTTCTTCCTCTTTGACTTCATCATCATCATCATCTTCTTCTTCTTCTTCTTCTTCTTCTTCTTTAACTTCTTTTTCATCATCTGCTTCTTCTACTTCTTTTTCTAATTCTTCTTCTTCTTCTTCTTTTTCTAGCCCTTCTTCTTCTTCTTCATCTATTTCTTCTTTTTCTTGTTCTTCCTCTTCTTCTTCCTCTTCATCTATTTCTTCTTCTTCCACTTCTTCCACTTCTACTTCATCATTTTCTTCATCTTCGTCTACCTATTCTTCTTCTTCTTCATCTTCTTTTGCCTCTTCCTCTACTTGTTCTTCTTCTTCTTCTTCCTCTTCCTCTTCTTCTCCATCTTCTTCTCCTTCTTCTTCTTCATCAACTTCTTATTCTTTTTTTTCTTATTTATATTAATATCATTATTATTATTATTGTGATTATTATTATTAATACTATTACTACTCTTCTTCTTTGTCTTCTTCTTCTTCTTCGACTTCTACTAATTTTTCTTCTTCTTCTTGTTGTTGTTCTTCTTCTTATTCTTATTCTTTTTCCTCTTCTTCTTCTACTTCTTTTTTTTCTTCTTCTTCTTTTTCTTCAACTTATTCTTTTTCTTCTTTTTCGTCTTCTGCTTCATCTTATCCTTCTTATTATTCTTCTTCATCTTCTAGTTTTTCTTCTTCTTCTTCTTCTTCTCCTTCCTCTTCCTCACCTTTTTCTTTCTCTTCTACTTCTTCTTCCCTTCTTTTTCTTCACCTTCTTGTTCTTCCTCTACATCTACCACTTTTTGTTCCTCTTCTTCATCTTCTTCTTCTTCTTCTTCTCCTTCTTCTTCCTCTTCTTCTTCTTCTTCGTCCCTTTCTTCTCCTTCTTCTTCTTCTTCTTCTTCCTCGCCGTTTTCTTCAACTTCTTCTTCTTTTTCTTCTTGTTCTTCTTTTTCATCCCCTTCTTGTTTTTCTTCTTCTTCTACTTCTTCTCCTTCTTCTTCTTATCCTTCTCCTTCTTCTTCGACTTCTTCTTCTTCTTCTTCTTCTTTTCCAACTTCTTCCCCTTCTCCATTTCCTTCTTCTTCTTGTTCTTCTTCTTCTTCTTCTCCTTCTTCCTATTCTTCTTCTTCCTCTTCTTCTTTTCTGTCTTCTTCTGCTCTCTTCTTCTTCTTCTTCTTCTTTCACTTTTTCTTCTTCTCGTCGTTCTTCTTCTTCTTTTTCTTCCACTTTTTTTCTTCTTCCTCCATTTCATCTTCTTCTTCTTCTTGTTCTTCTTCTTCTCCTTCTTCTTCCTCCTTTTCTTCTCCTTCTTTTTCCTCTTCTTCTTCTTCTTCATCATCTTCTTCTTCTTCTTTCTCTTCCTCTTCTTGTTTTTATCCTTCTTCTTTTTTCACTTCTTCTTCTTCTTCGTCTTCTCCTTCTTTTTCTTTTTCTTCTTTTTCTGCTTTTTCTTCCTCTTCTTCCTCTTCTTCTTTTTCTTCTTCCACTTCTTCTTCTTTTTCTTCTTATTCTTCTTCAACTTCTTCTTCTTCTTCTTATTATTCTTCTTCAACTTCTTCTTCTTCTTCTTCTTCTTCAACTTCTTCTTCATGTTCATCCTCTTCTTCTTTTTCTTCTTCTTCTACTTCTTCTTCTTCATATACTTTTTGTTCTTCTTACTCTTTTTCTTCTTCTTCTTCTTCTTGTACTTCTTCTCCTCCTCCTTCTTCTTCCTCCTCTTCAAATTTTTCGCCTTTTTCTTCTTCTTCTTTCTCTTCTTATTCTTCTTCTTCTCCTTCTCCTTCTTCTTCTACTCCTTCTTTGACTTCTTCCTCTTCATCATCATTATCATCTTCTTTTTCTTCTTCTTCTTCTTCTTTCTTTTCCTTTTCTTCTTCAACGTCTTCTTCCCCCACTTCTTCTTCCAGTTCTAACTCTTCTTCTTCTTCCTCCTCTTTCTCTTCTTCTTCCCCTTCATCATCTTCGTATTCTTCTCCTTCCACTTTTTCTTCTTTTTCTTCTTCTTCTTCTTATTCTTCTTCAACTACTACTACTACTAGTTCTTCTTCTTCTTCTTCTTCTTCTTCTTCTTCTTCCTCATCTTCTTCTTCTTTCTCTTCTTCTTCTTCTTCTTCTTCTTCATCTTCTTTTGCTTCTTCTTCTTCTACTTCTTCTTTTTCTCCTTCTTCTTCTTCTACTTCCAC
>JAIUJO010000384.1:0-2500 GCA_023846275.1 Vanilla planifolia | reverse complement strand
TGCTTCTTCTCCTTCTCCCTTTTCTTCTTCTTCTTCATCTTCTTACTCTTCTTCTACCTCTTCTTCTTCTTCTTCTTCTTCTTCTTCTTCTTCTTCTACTTCTACTTGTTCTTCTTGTCCTTCTTCTTGTTCTTGTTCTTGTTCTACTTCTTCTTCTTCTTTTTCCTCTTCTTCTTCTACTTCTTCCTCTTCTTCTTCGTCTTCTTCTTCTACTTATTCTTCTTCCTTATTTTCTTCTCATTCTACTTCAACTTCTTCCTCTTCTTCTTCTTCTTCTTCTTCTTCTTTTGCTTCTTCTTCTTCAACTTCTTCTTTTTCTCCTTCTTCTTCTTCTTCTTCTTCCACTTCCTTTACATCTTCTTTTTCTTCTTTTTCTTCTTCTTCTTCTTCTTCCTCTACTTCTTCTTGTTCTTCTTCTTCTTCTTCCTCTTCTTCTTATTCTTCTTCTTCTTCTTATTCTTCAACAACTACTACTAAGTCTAAATCTTCATCGTCTTCTTCTTCTTCTTCTTCTTCTTCTTCTTCTACCTCTTCTTCTTCTTCTTCGTCGTCTTCTTCTTCTTCGTCTTGTTCCTCTTCTTCTTCTTCTTCTTCTTCTTCTTCTTCCTCCTCTTCTTCTACTTCTTCTTCTACTTCTACATCTTCTTCTTCTTCTTCATCTTCTTCTTCTTCTTCTTCTTCTTCTTCTTCTTCTTAGACTTCTTCCTCTTCTTCTTCATCTTCTTCTTTATTTTCTTCTCATTCTTCTTCCTCTTCTTCCTATTCTTCTTCTTCTTCTTCATGTTCTTCTACCTCCACTTCTTCTTTTTCTTCTTTCTCTTCCCCTTCTTCTTATTCTTCTTTTTCTTCTTCTACTTCTTCTTCTTTTTCTTGTTCTTCTTCTTCTTCTTCTTCTTCCTCCTCTTCATCTCCTTGTCCTTTTTCTTCGTCATCATTTCTACTTCTTGTTCTTCTTCTTCCTCCTCTTCTTCATACTCTTGCTCTTCTTCTTCATCTTTTTCTTCTTCTTCTTCTTCTTCTTCATGTACTCCTCCTCCTTCTTCTTCATCTTCTACTTCTTCTTCTTCTTATTCTTCTTATTCAACTTTTCCTTCTTCTTTTTCCATTTCCTCTTGTTCCTCTTCTTCTTCTTCTTCTTCTTCTTTTTCTTATTCTTCTCCTTCTTCTTCTTCTTGTTCCTCTTCTTCTTCTTCTTCTTATTCTTTTATTTTTTTTCTTCTTCTTCTCCTTCTCTTTCTTCCTCTTCTTCTTTATCATCCCCTTCTTCTTCTTATTCTTCCACTTTTTCCACTTCTTCGTCTTCTTCTTCTTCTTCTTCTTCTTTTCCTTTTTCTTTTTCGTCTTCTTCTTCTTCTTCTTTTTCTTTGTTCCACTTCTTCTTCTTCTTCTTTCTTTTCTTCTTCCTCTTCTTCTTCTTCTCAATCTTCTTCTTCTTCAACTTCTTCTTCTTCTTCCTCTTCTTCTTCTCCTCCTTCATCATCTTCTTCATCATGTTCCTCGTCTTTTTCTTTTTTTTCTTCTTCTACTTCTTCTTCTTCATATTCTTTCTATTCTTCTTCCACTTTTTCTTCTTCCTTCTTCTTTTTGTTCTTCTTCTTGTTCTCCATCTTCTTTTTCCTCTTCTACTTTTTCGTCTTTTTCTTCCTCTTCTTCCTCTTCTACTTCTTCTTCTTCTTCTTCTTCTCCTTCTTCTTCTTCTATTGCTTCTTCGTTTTCTCCTTCTTTTTCATCATCATTATCATCTTCTTCTTCTTTTTGTTCTTCTTCTTCTTCTTCTTCTTTTTCCTCTTCTTCTTCTTGTTTTTCATCTTCTTCTTCCCTTTCTTCTTCTTCTTTTTCCCCTTCTTCGTCTTCTTCGTCTTCTTCTCCTTCCACTTTTTCTTCTTCTTCTTCTTCTTCTTCTTCTTCTTCTTCTTCTACTACTACTACTACAAGTACTTCTTCTTCTTTGGCTTCTTCTTTTTCATCTTCTTTTTCTTCTTCTTCTTCTTCTTCTTCTTCTTCTTCTTCAACTTCTTCTACATCTTCTTTTTCAACTTCTTCTTCTTCTTCTTCTTCTTCTTCTTTTGCTTGTTCTACTTCTTCTTCTTTTACTACTTCTTCACCTTCTTCTTCTTCATCATCATCTTCTTCTTATTCTTCTTCTTCTTCTTCTTCTTCTTCTTTTACTACTTCTTCTTCTCCTTCTTCTTCTTCCTCTTCTTCCACTTCTTCTACATCTTCTTTTTCAACTTCTTCTTCTTCTTCTTTTGCTTGTTCTACTTCTTCTTCTTTTATTACTTGTTCTTCTCCTTCTTCTTCTTCCTCTTCTTCTTCCTCTTTTTCCTCTTCTTCTTCTTCTTCTCCTTCTTCTTCTACCTCTTCTTCCTCTTCTTCTTCTTATTCTTCTTCTTCTTCTTCTTCTTCTTCTTCTGCTTCTGCTTCTTCTACTTCTTCTTCTTTTTCTTCTTCTTCTTCTTCTTCTTCTTCCTCTTCTTCTACATCTTCTTTTTCAACTTCT
>JAIUJO010000383.1:392500-397528 GCA_023846275.1 Vanilla planifolia | reverse complement strand
TTCTTCTTTTGCCTCTTCTTCCTCTTCTTCTTTTACTAGTTCATCATTTTCTTCTTCTTCTTTTGATTCATCCTCATCTTCTTCTTCCTCTTCTTCTTCTTCTTCTTCTTCCTCTTCTTCTTCTTCCTCAAAATTTTCTCCTTCTTTTCCTATTCTTCTTCATCCTCTTGTTCTTCCCTTATTCTTCTTCTTCTTTTTCTTCATCTTCTTCTTCTCTTACTTCTTTTTCTTTTATTTCTTCTTCTTCATCATCATAATCTTTTTCTTCTTCCTCTTCTTCTTCTTCTTTTTTTACTTCTCCTTCTTCTTCTCCTTCTCCTTCTCCTTGTCTTTCTCTACCTCTTTCTCCTTCTCCATCTCCTTCTCCATCTCCCTCTCCTTGTCTTGCTCGTTCTCCCTGTCCTCCTCTTCCTTCTCCTTCTACTTCTCCTCCTTAATCTTCTTTCGTCATTCTTCATTCCTCTTTCTTGTTTCTTCATCCTTCTTCCTTCTTCCTTCGACATTCCTTCTTCCTTCTTCTTTCTTTCCTCTTACTTCTTTCTTGTTTCTTCTTCTTTCTTCTTCATCTTCTTCTTCCTTTTCTTCTTCTTCTTCTTCCTTTTCTTCTTCCTCTTGTTCTTCTTCTTCATTCTTTCTTCTTCCTTCTTCATCTTTATTCTTTCTTCTTCTCCCTTCTTCCTTCTTTCTTCTCTTTATTCCCTAATCTCTAATCTGTAATCTTTAATCCATAATCCTTAATTCATTCTTAATCCTTAATACCAAATTCTTAATCTCTAAAGTCTATTCTTTAAACTCTAATCTTTAATCCCTAATCCTTAACACATAATTCCTAATCCTTACTCCCTAATCTATAATCTATAATCCCTAATCTTTAATCCTTAATCTCTAATCTTTAATCCTTAACCATTAATCTCTAATCCATAATCCCTAATCTCTAATCCATAGCACTAATCTTAATCCCTTAATCTCTAATCTCTAATACATAATCCTAAATCTCGAATCCCTATTCACTAATCTCTAATCTTTAATCCCTAATCAATATTCTTGAATCCATAATCCATAATTCTAAATCCTTAATATTTAATAATCAATTCTTAATCCTTAATCATTAATCCTATCATCCCTGATCCCTTATACCTAATCCTTAATCCATAATCCCTGAACCTTATTCCCTAATGCCTATTTCTTAATTAGTAATCCTTAATCCCTAAACCCTAATCTCTAGTTGCTTATCCACAATCCCTAATCCCTAATGTAAATACCTAATCCCTCCCTCCATAATCCTTAATCCATAATCCCTAATACCTAATCTCTCATCCTCAATCCCTCCCTCCCTAATTTGTAATTGTATTCCTTAATCTCTAATCCCTATGCCCTAATCTTTAATCCCTGATCCCTAACTCTTAGTTCTTAATCCTTAATCTCTAATCCATCTTTAATCCTTAATCCCTAATCTTTATTTTTTAATATCTATTCTATAAAACTTAATCCCTAATACCTTATTCCTAAAACCTAATCTATAATCCACAATACCTAATCCCTAATATGTAATCCTTAACCATTAATCCCTAATCCTTAATTACTAATCCCTAATCCTAAATCCTTATTCTCTAATCCTTAATTCTCATCCAAATCCCTAATCTCTAATATCTACTATTAAATCCCAAATAATTAATAACTAATCTCTAATCCTTAATCCCTAGCCCTTATTCCCTAATCCATAATCCTCAATCTTAAATCCCTAATCTTTAATAAATAATCTCTCAATCTTTAATCCATAACCCCTAATCATTAACCCAGCATCACTAATCCCTAATCCTTAACCATTGTCCTTAATCCTTAATCCCTAATCCTTATTACTTATTTTATAATCCATACTTCCTAATCTATAATATTTAATCCTTAAACTATAATCCCTAATTGGTAATCCATAATCTCTAATCTCTAATCTGTAATCCTTAATCGATAACCCTAACCCCTAATCCCTAATGCTTAATAACAAATCCCTAATACCTAATCCCTGATCCCCAACACCTAATCTCAAACATCTAATCCCTCTCTCCTTAATCTATAATTTATATTCCCAAATTCTTTGTCCCCCTCCTTAATCTCAAATCCTTAATTCTTAGTAGATGATCTTAATTATAATTGCTTAATCATTAATCCTTAATCCTTAATCTTTAATTCTTAAACCAACATTTGAAATCCTTAATCAATAATCTCTAATCCTAAACCCCTTATCCCTATTCTTTAATTCATAATCCCTATTCCTAAACCCCTAATTCATAATCGTTAGTAGTTAACCCATAATCTCTAATTATTGATCATTAATCCTTTAATAACTAATCCACAATCCCTAATCCTTAATCCCTATTACTTATTCCTCAATCCCTATTCCATAATCCATAATTCTTAATCCGAAAACCTTAATCTCTAATTACTTCTTCTTTTTCTTCTTTTTCTTGTTCTTCTTCTAGTTCTTCTTCTTCTTCTCTTTTCCTTCCTTGCTCTTTTTCTCATTATTCTTCTTTTCTTATTTTTCTTTTTCCTCTTCTTCTTCTTATTGTTCTTCTTCTTCTTCTTTTTTCTCTTCTTCTTCCCTTTCTATTTCTTCGTCTTCTTTTTCTTCTTCTCCTTCGATTGCTTCTCCTTCTTCTCATTCTCCTTTCAATCATCTTTCTCCTTCTCTTTCTTTTTCTTCTCTTCCTTCTCCTTCTTCTACTTATGCATCTCCTTCTCCTTCTCCTTCTCTTTCACCTTCTCCATCCCCTCCTCCTTCTCCACGTCCTTCTCCTACTTCTTATTCTTCTTCTTCTTCCTTCTTCTTTCTTCCTTGTAGTTTCTTCATTCTTTATTCTTCTTACTTCTTCCTCCTCCCTTCTTCCTTCTACCTTGTTCATTCTTTCTTCATCTTTTTTCTTTCTTCTTTAATCTTTCTTCTTTATTCTTCCTCTTTGTCTTCCTATTCTTCTTCTTCTTCTTCTTCTTCTTCCTTTTCCTCTTCTTCTTCCTTTTTCGATTTACTTCTTCCTCTTCTTCTTCATTTTCTTCTTATTAATCATCATCATCTTCTTCTACTTCTTCTTCTACCTCTTCTTTTCTTTTTTTCTTCTTCTCCTTCTTTTTGTACTTCTACTTCTTCTTCTTCTTCTTCTCCTTCTACTTCTTCCTATTCTTCTTCTTCTTCTTCTCCTACTCCTACTCCTTCTCATTCTCCTTCCTATTATCTTTCTCCTTCTCCTTCTCTTTTTTCTCCTCCTCCTTCTTCTTATGCATCTCCTTTTCTTTCTCTTTCTTATTCTCCTTCTCCTTCCCTTCCTCCTTCTCCATGTCCTCCTCCTTCTCTTTCTTCTTCTTCTTCTTCTTCTTCTTTCTTCTTTATACTTTCTTCATTCTTCTTCCTTCTTCTATCTTCCTTTTCCTTCCACCTTCCATCTTCCTTATTCTTTCTTTCTTCTTCTTTTTTCTTTCTTCTTTTTTTCTTTCTTCTTTCATTTATCTTTTTTATTCTTCCTCTTCATCTTCCTTTTCTTCTTCTTCTTCTTCTTCTTCTTTCTTTTCTACTTTTCTTCCTTTTCTTTCTTTTTCCTTCTTTTTTCTTCCTTCTTCATGTTTCTTTCTTCTTCTTCTTCTACCTTTTCCTTCTTCTTTCTTCCTTCTCCTTATTGTTTAATGCCTAATCCCTAACCCCTAATCCTTAATCTTTAATCCATCCTTAATCTCTAAAATCTAAACCTTATTCCCTAATCTTAATTTCCTAAACTCTAATCTCTAATCCTTAAGCTCTAATACCTAATTTCTAATCCGCAATCCTTAATCTATAATATACAATCTAGAAAACCTAATCTCTAATATTTAATCCAAATCCTTAATCCTTAATCAAAAAACCCTAATCTCTAAACCATAATCTGTAATCCCTAACGTTAATCCTAATCCCTCAACCTCTAATTCCTAATCTCTAATCTCTAATACCAAATTTTAAATCCTAAATCCCTAATCATGAATCTCTAATTCCTAATCCCTATTCCCTAATCTGTAATTCCTAACCCTAAATCTCTAATCTTCAATGATCAATCCCTTAATATGTAATCCCTAGTCCTTATTACCTATTCTCTAATGCCTACTCCCTAATCAATAATCTTTAATCCCTACACCCAGATCCCTAATTCCTTATACATAATCCACATTCCCAAATGCTAATACCTAATCACCCTCCTTAATCCCATATACATAACCCCCAATACCTAATTTCTAATCCTCAATCCCTCCCTCCCTATTCTATAATCTATATTCTCTAATCTCTAAACCTCCTCCTTAATTCTTAATTCTTAATCCTTAACCCCTAATCCTTAATCCATCTCCTCTTCCTCTTCGTCTTGTTCCCCATCTTTGTCTTCCTCTTCTTCTTCTTCTTCTTCTTCTTCCTCTTCTTCTTCTTCTTCCTCTTCTTCTTCTTCCTCCTTATTTTCTTCTTCATCTTCCTCTTCCTCTTTTTCCTCATCTACCTCTTCTTCTTCTTCCTCTTCTTCTTCTTCTTCCTCTTCTTCTTCTTCTTCCTCCTTATTTTCTTCTTCATCTTCCTCTTCCTCTTCTTCTTCTTTTTGTTCCCTTCTTTCTTCTTCTTCTTCTTCTTCTTCAACATCTTCTTCTTCTTCTTCTTTTCTTCTTTTTCTTCTTCTTCTTCTTCTTCCTTGTCCTCTTCTTCTTCTTATTCTTCTTCTTCCATTTCTTTTTCTTCTTCTTCTTTTTCTTCTTCTTCGTCTTCTTCTTCTTCCTCTCCTTGTTTTTCTCTTTATCTTTCTCCTTCTCCTTCTCCTTTTCCTTCTCTTACTACTTCTCCATCCCTTTCTCCTTCTCCATCTCCTTCACCTTACTTCTCCTTCTCCTTCTCCTTCTTCTCCTCATCTTCCTTCTCTGTATACTTCTTCTTCTTCTTCTTCTTCTTTCTTCATTCTCCTTTCTTCTTTCTACTTTCTACTTTCTTCGTTCTCCTTCCTTCTTTCTTCCTTCTTCTTTCCTCTTTTCTTC
>JAIUJO010000383.1:372500-387500 GCA_023846275.1 Vanilla planifolia | reverse complement strand
TAATCTTTAATCCCTCATTCTTAATTCTTAATTCTTAATCCTTAATCTCTAATCCATCTTTAATCCTTAATCCCTAATCTCTATTTTTTAATATCTATTCTCTAAAACTTAATCCCTAATACCTTATTCCTAAAACCTAATCTAAAATCCATAATACCTAATCCCTAACATGTATTCCTTAACCATTAATCCCTAATCCTTAATCACTAGTCCCTAATCCTAAATCCCTATTCTCTAATCCTTAATTCTCATCCTAACCCCTAATCTCTAATATCTAATCCTAAGTTCTAAATAATAATAACTAATCTCTAATACCTAATCCCTAGTCCTTATTCCATAATCCATAACCCTCAATCTTAAATCCCTAATCTTTAATAAATAATCTCTTAATCTTTAATCCATAATCCCTAATCATTAACCCAACATCACTAATCCCTAACCCTTATCCTTAATCCTTAATCCTTATTTCTTATTTTATAATCCCCACTTCCTAATCTATGATCTTTAATCCTTAAACTATAATCCCTAATTGGTAATCCATAATCTCTAATCTCTAATATGTAATCCTTAATCCATAACCCAAACCTTTAATCCCTGATGCTTAGTAACAAATCCCTATTTCCTAATCCCTAATCCCCAACACCTAATCTCAAATATCCAATCCCTCTCTCCCTAATCTATAATTTATATTCCCAAATCCTTTGTCCCCCTCCTTAATCTCAAATCCCTAATTCCAGTCCTTAATCTTAATTATAATTGCTTAATCATTAATCCTTAATCTTTAATTCCTAAACCTACATGTAAAATCCTTAATCAATAATCTCTAATCCTAAACCCCTTATCCATATTCTTTCATTCATAATCCATATTCCTAAACCCCTAATTCATAATCTTTAGTAGTTAACCCTTAATCTCTAATCTCTAATTATTGTTAATTAATCCTTTAATAACTAATCCACAATCCCTAATCCTTAATCCCTATTACTTATTCCTAATCCCTATTCCCTAATCCATAATGCTTAATCCCAAAACCTTAATCTCTAATTACTTCTTCTTCTTCTTCTTCTTCTAGTTCTTCTTCTAGTACTTCTTCTTCCTCTTCTCTTTTCCTTCCTTGCTTTTTTTCTCATTATTCTTCTTTTCTTATTTTTCTTTTTCCTCTTCTTCTTCTTTTTCTTCTTCTTCTCCTTTTTCTATTTCTTTTTCTTTAACTTCTTCTCCTTCTATTACTTTTCCTTCTTCTCATTCTCCTTTCCCTCATCTTTCTCCTTCTTCTTTTTCTTCCCTTCCTTCTCCTTCTCCTTCTTCTTATGCATCTCCATCTCCTTCTCCTTCTCCTTCCCCTCCTCCTTCTCCACGTCCTTCTCCTTCTTATTCTTCTTCTTCTTCTTCCTTCTTCTTTCTTCCTTGTACTTTCTTCATTCTTTATTCTTCTTCCTTCTTCCTTCTCCCTTCTTCCTTCCAGCTTCCTTCTTCTTTGTTTATTCTTTCTTCTTCTTTTTTCTTCCTTCTTTAATCTTTTTTCTTTATTCCTCCTTTTTGTCTTCTTATTCTTCTTCTTCTTCTTCTTCTTCTTCCTTTTCCTCTTTTTCCACTTCTTCTTCCTTTTTCCTTCTACTTCTACCTCTTCTTCTTCATTTTCTTCTTATTAATCATCATCATCTTCTTCTACTTCTTCTTCTACCTCTTCTTTTTCTTTTTTTCTTCTTCTCCTTTTTGTACTTCTACTTCTTCTTCTTCTTCTTTTTCTTCTTCTTCTACTTCTTCCTATTCTTTTTCTTCTTCTTCTCCTTCTCCTTCTACTCCTTCTTCTCATTCTCCTTCCCCTTATCATTCTCCTTCTCCTTCTCTTTTTTCTCCTCCTTCTCCTTCTTCTTATGCATCTCCTTTTCTTTCTCTTTCTTGTTCTCCTTTTCCTTCCCTTCCTCCTTCTCAATGTCCTCCTCCTTCTCTTTCTTCTTCTTCTTCTTCTTCTTCCTTCTTCTTTCTTCTTTATACTTTCTTCGTTCTTCATTCTTCTTCCTTCTTCTTTCTTCCTTTTCCTTCCACCTTCCTTCTTCCTTATTCTTTCTTTCTTCTTCTTTTTTTCTTTCATCTTCTTTTTTTTCTTTCTTCTTTCATTTGTCTTTTATATTCTTCATCTTCATTTTCTTCTTCTTCTTCTTCTTCTTCTTCTTTCTTTTTTACTTTTCTTCTTTTCCATTCTTTTTCTTTCTTTTTTCTTCCTTCTTCATGTTTCTTTCTTCTTCTTCTTCTACATTTTTCCTTCTTGTTTCTTCCTTCTCCTTATTCTCTAATGCCTAATCCCTAATCCTTAATCCTTAATCTTTAATCCATCCTTAATCTCTAAAATCTAAATCTTATTCCCTAATCTTTATTTCCTAAACTCTAATCTCTACTCCTTAAGCCCTATCACCTAATTTCTAATCTGTAATCCTTAATCTATAATATATAATCTAGAAACCCTAATCTCTAATATTTAATCCGTAATCCCTAATCCTTAATTACAAATCCCTAATCTCTAAACCATAATCTATAATCCCAAATGCTAATCCTAATCCCTCAACCTCTAATTCCGAATCTCTAATCTCTAATACCTAATTTTATATCCTAAATCCCAAATCATGAATCTCTAATTCCTAATCCCTATTCCCTAATTTGTAATTCCTAATCCTAAATCTCTAATCTTCAATGATTAATCCCTTTATCTATAATCCATAAATCTTAATCCCTAATCATTAATCCCTTCATCCCTCACCTCTAATATGTAATCCCTAATCCTTATTACCTATTTCTAATGCCTACTCTCTAATCAATAATCTTTAATCCCTACACCAAAATCCTTAACTCCTTATCCATAATCCCCATTCCCAAATGCTAATACCTAATCACCCTCCTTAATCCCTTATCCATAATCCCCAATACCTAATTTCTACTCCTCAATCCCTCCCTCCCTATTCTATAATCTATATTCTCAATTCTTTAAACCTCCTCCTAATTCTTAATTCCTAATCCTTAACCCCTAATCCCTAATCCATCTCCTCTTCCTCTTCTTCTTGTTCCTCCTCTTTGTATTCCTCTTCTTCTTCTTCTTCCTCTTCCTCTTCTTCTTCTTCTTCCTCATTTTTCTCTTCTTCCATATCTACCTCTTCCTCTTCTTCTTCTTCTTGTTCCCTTATTTCTTCTTCTTCTTCTTCTTCATTTCTTCTTCTTCTTCTTCTTCTTGCTTGTCCTCTTCTTCTTCTTCTTCTTACATTTCTTTTTCTTCTTCTTCTTTTTCTTCTTCTTCGTCTTCCTCTTCTTCTTCTTCTTGTCTTTCTTCTTCTCTTTCTCCTTCTCCTTCTCCTTTTCCTTCTCTTACTACTTCTCCATCCTTTCTCCTTCTCCATCTCCTTCACCATCTCCTTCTCATTCTCCATCTCCTTCTCCTTCTCCTTCTTCTTCTCCTCATCTTTCTTCTCTTTCTACTTCTCATTCCTCTTCTTCTTCTTCTTCTTCTTCTTCTTTTTTCATTCTCCTTTCTTCTCTCTACTTTCTGCTTTCTTCTTTCTCCTTCCTCCTTTCTTCCTTCTTCCTTCCTCTTTCCTTCTTCCATCTTCCTTTTTCCTTCTTCATTCTTCCTTATTTCATCTTTATTCTTCCTCTTCTTCTTCCTCTTCTTCTTCAACTTCTTCTTTTTCTTCTTCTTCCTCCTCCCCTTTTTCTTCTTTCTTTCTTCTTCCTTCTTCCTTCTACCATCTTCTTTCTTCCTTTCCCTCCATTCTTACTTCTTCCTTCTCTCAAATGCCTAATCCTTAATCTCTAATCCTTAATCCCTAATTCATTCTTAATGTCTAATCCCTAATCTTTAATCTTTAGCCTCTAATCTCTAATCCCTAAACTCTAATCCTTAATACCTAATCCCTATTCCTTAATCCTTAATCTATAATTTATTATCCTTAATCCTTAATATCTCATCTCTATCCCTTAATAATTAATCGCTAATCCCTAAACCCTAATCCCCAATCAATAGTCATAATCTTAATCATTTAATCTCTAATCTTTAATCATGCATCTCTAATCTATAATTTAAAATCCTTAATTCCAAATCTTTATTTCCTAATTCTTAAACCTAAGCCTTAAGTCCTTAGTTTGTAATCCTTAATTCTTAATAATTAATATTTTAATTCTTAATTCCTAATCTTTAATCCATAATAATTTATCCCTTTATGCCTAATCTCTAATCCATTATACATAATCTTTAATCACTAATCCCTAATCCCTATTGCTTACTCCCTAATCTCTAATCCCTAATCGATAAGACTTAAACCCTAATCCTTAATTGCTAACTCCTAAGTCCCTAATCCCTAATACCAAATGCCTAAACCCTAATCCTTTAAACCCATCTCCCTAACTTTTAACCCATAGTCTTGGATCCCTAATCTTCTTTCCTAAATCCCTAAACCCTAACAACTAATCCATAATTCATCTCCTCTTCCTCTTCTTTATCCATGTCTTCTTCTTCGTCTTCTTTCTCCTCTTCTTCTGCCACTCGTTCTTATTCATCTTGTTCATATTTTTCTGTCTCTTCTTCCTTATTTCATTATTATTATTATTCTTCTTCTTCTTCGTATTCTTCTTCTTCTTCTTCTTTCTCTTATTCTTATACTTCTTCTTCCTCTTCCTGTTCTTGTTCTTCTTCTTTGTCCTCTTCTTGATCACCTTGCCCATCTTCCTTTTCTTTTTTTTCTTCTTCTTCCTCCTCCTCCTCTTCTTCTTCTAATTCTACTTCTTCTTTTTCTTCTTCTTCTTCCTCTTCTTCTTCTTCTTTTCTAGTTCTACCTCTTCTTCTTCTTTTTCTTCTTCTTCTTCTCCTTCTTCCCCTTCTTCTTCATCATCTTCTTTTTCTATTTCTTCTTCTTTTTCTTCTTCCTCTTCTTCTTATTCTTCTTCTTCTTCGTTGTCTTCATCTTTTTCTTTTCCTTTTCCTCTTGTTCTTCTTATTTTTATTCATCTTCTTCTTCTTCCTCTTCCTATTCTTCCTTTTCCTATTCTTCTTCCTCTTCTTTTTCCTCTTCTTCTTTTTCTTCTACTTCCTCAGCTTCTTCTTCTTCTTCTCCTTCTTCTTTATACACTTCTCCTTCTTCTTCTTCTTCTTCTTCTTCCTCTTCTTTTTCTTCTTCTTTCACTTCTTCTTTTTCTTCTTCTTTTTTCTTCTTCTTCTTCTTCTTTTTCTTCTTCTTCTTCTTCTACTTCTACTTCTTCTTCTTCTTCTTCTTCTTCATTATTCTTTTTCTTCTTCTTCCTCTTCTTCTTTTTCTTTTCCTTCTTCTTCTCCTTTTTCTTGAACTATCTCTTCTTCCTTTTCTTCCTTTTCTTTTTTTTCTTCTTCTTCTACAACTACTACTAGAACTGCTTCTATTACTAATTCTTCTTCTTCTTTTTCTTCTTCTTCTTCTTGTAGTTCTTCTTCCTCTTCTTCTTCTTCTTACTTTTTTTTACTTCCTCCTCTACTTCTTCTTCTTCTTCTTCTTCATCATCATCATCATCATCTTCTTCTTCTTCTTCTTTGCTGCTTCTTCTTCTTTTTCTTCTTCTTCGCTTGTTCTACTTCTTCTTCTTCCACTTCTCCCACTTCTTCCATTTATTCTTCTCCCTCTTCTTTTTTCACTTCTTCTTCTTCTACTTCTTTATCTTCTTCCTGTTCTTCTTCCCCATCTTCTTCTTCTTCTTCTACTACTCCTTTCTTCTTCTTCTTCTTCTTCTTCTTCTTCTCCTTTTTCTTGTTCTTCTACTTCCTCCACTACTTCTTCTTTTTCTTCTTCTTCTTGTTTTTCTTATTCTTCTTCCTCTTCTTATTGTTCTTCTTCCACTTTTTCAATTACTTTTCATCCATTTCTTCTTCTTCTTCATCTTATTTTTCTTCTTCCTCCTCTTTTTCTTCATCTACTTCTTCTTCTTCTTCCTTTTATTCCCTTCTTTTCCTTACTCGTCTTCCTCTTTCTCCTCTTCTTATTATTCTTCTTCTTCTCTATCTTCCTCTTCTACTTGTTCAACTTCTTTTTTTCTTCTTCCTTCTCTTCTTCTTCTTCTTCTTCTTCTTCCTCTTCATGTTCTTCCTTTTCAACTTTATATTGTTCTTCTTTTTCTTCTCTTCATCATATTCTACTTCTTCTTTTTCTTCTTTCTTTTCTTATTCTTTTTCTTCTTCTTCTACTTCTATGCCTTCTTATTCCCCTTCTTTCTCTTGTTCCTCTTCTTGTTCTCCTTATTTGTCCCCTTCTCCTTCCTTTCCCTCTTCCATTTCTTATTCTCTTTCTTATTTATCTTGTACTTCTTATTCTTCTTCCTTTTCCTCTTCTTCTTGATTTTCTTCTTCTACCTTTTCTAATTATTGTTCTTCTTTAAATTCTTCATCCTCTACTTCTTTTTCTTCTTTTATTATTATTCTTCTTCTCCTTTTTCTTCTTGTTCTTTTTCTTCTTCATCTTCTTCTTTGTCTTTCTCTCTTCTTCTTCCGCTTCTTCTTCCTCTTCTTATTCCTACAGTTATTCATCTTTTTCACCTTCTTCTTCCATATCTTCTTCTTCTTTTTCTTCTTCCTTTTCCTTTCCTTCTTCCTCGTCTTCTTGTTCTTGTTCTTCCTCTTCTTCCTCATCTTCCTCTCGTTCTTCTTCTTCTACATCTTCGACTTTCTCTTTTTCTTCTGCTTCTTCTTCTTCTTCTTTATCTGCTTCTGCTACTTCTTCCTCTTCATATTCTTCTATTTCTTCTTCTTCTTCTTCGACTTCTTCATCTTCTTCTTCTTCTACTACTACTTAATCTTCTTCTACTTCTTTCTCTTCATCCTCTTCCTCCTCTTCTTCTTCTTCTGCTTCTTCTTCTTCTTCTTCTCCTCCTCCTCCTCCTCCTTCTTCTTCTCCATCTTCTTCTTGTTCATCATCTTTTCTTCTTCTTTCTCTTCTAGATCTTAATCTTTTTCTTCTTCTTCTTGCTCTTCTTCTTCTTCTTTTACTTCTTCTCCTTCTTCTTCCTTATCTTCATATTCCAATTCTTCTTCCTCTTCTTCTTCTTCTTGTTCCTCTTCTTCCTCTTCTACTTCTTTTTCTTTGACTTCTTATTCATCTTCTTCTTCTTCTTCTTCTTCTTGTCCATCCTCTTTCTCTTCTTCTTTTTCTTCTACTTCTTCTTTTACTTAATTATCATCTTCTTCTCATTCTTTTTCCTCATCTTCCTTTTCCTCTTCTTTTTTTTCTTTTTCCCATTTTTCTTCTTCTTGTACTTCTTTTTCTTCCTCTTGTTCTTCCACTTGTTCTTCTTCTTCTTCTTCTTCTTCTTCTTCTTCTGCTTTCTCTTCTTCTTCTACTCCTTCCTAATTTTCTTATTCTTTTCCTCTTCTTCCTCATGTTATACTTCTTCTTCTTCTTCTTTATCTTCCTCTTCTCCTTATTCTTCCTCATCTTCCTCTTCTTTTTCTTCTTCCTGATCTTATTCTTCCTCTTCTTCTTCTTCTTCTTCTCCATCTTCCTCTCATTCTTCATCTTTTTGCTTTTCTTCTTTTCTTCTTCTTTTTCTTCTTCTTCTTCTTCTCCTTCTCCTTCTTCTTCCCCTTTTTCTTCTACTA
The DNA here is from genome assembly GCA_023846275.1 of Vanilla planifolia. Classification (NCBI taxonomy): domain Eukaryota; kingdom Viridiplantae; phylum Streptophyta; class Magnoliopsida; order Asparagales; family Orchidaceae; genus Vanilla; species Vanilla planifolia. Next base: position 379,897 of record JAIUJO010000383.1, on the reverse strand, counting down.
CTTCTTCATAATCATCATCTTATTATTATTATTATTATTATTATTATTATTATTGTTATTATTATTATTATTATTATTTTTATTATTATTCTACCACTTTTATTTCTTCTTCTTTGTCTTTATCTTCTTCTTCTTCTTCTTCTTCTTCGTCTTTGACTTCTTTTTCTCCATCTTCTTCCTCTTCTTCTTCTTATTCTTCTTCTTCCCTTCTTTTTCTTCTTCTTCTTCATCGCTTCTTCTTCTTCTTCTTCTTTTAATTCACCTTCTTCTTCTTCTTCTTCTTCATCTTCTTCACCTTCTTCTTCTTCTTCTTCTTCCTCTTCCTCTTCTTTTTCCTCTTCTTCTTCTTCTTCTTCATGCTCTTCTTCTTCTTCTTATTCTTCCTCATCTTCTTCCTCCTCTTCTTCTTCTTCTTCCTCCCCATCCTCTTCTTCTTCTTCTTCCTCCCCATCCTCTTCTTCTTCATCTTCTTCTTCTTCTTCTTCTTCCACTTCTTCCTCTTCTCCCTCTTCTTCTTCTTCTTGTTTTCTTCCTCTTCCTCTTCTTAATGTTTAATCCCAAGTCCCTAATCTTTATCTTTAATCCGTTATCTTAAATCCCTAATCTCTAAACTCTAATCTAAAATTCATAATCCTTAATCTCGAATCCCTAATTCCTAATCCTTAAAATCATAATTCCTTGATTTGTAATCCAAAATCTTAATCCTTAATCCCTATAATCTAATCCTTTAATCCCTAATCCTTAATTCCTAATCCTTAATCCATAATCATATTCATTAATAGATATTCCATAATCCTTAATCACTAATACTTAAACGTTAAGGCTAGTCACTAATCCTTAATTCATAATTCTTAATTCCTAATCTATAATGAGTAAACCTAATCCCTTATCTCTAATTTCTAATCCTTTAACCTTAATCCCAGATCTATATGTCCCTAATCCCTAATCAATAATCCATCTTCTTCTTCCTCTTCTTTTTCTTCATTTTCTTCTTCTTCTGCTTCTTCTTCTGCTTCTTCTTCTACATCTTCTTTATCTCCTTTTATTTTTACTTCTTTTTCTTCTACTTCTTCATCTTCTTCTTCTTCTTCTTCTTTCTCTTCTTCCTATTTATCCTCTTCTTCTTCTTCTCGTTCATCTTCTTCTTCCTCTCCTTCTTTCACTTCTTCTTCTTCTTCTTCTTCCTCTTCTATTTCTTCTTCTTCTAATTATTCTACTTCCACATCTTCTTCTACTTCTACTTTTTCTTCTTCTTCTCCTTCTTCTTCTCCTTTTTCCTCTTTCTCCACTTCCTCATCTTCTTTTTCCTCTTCTTGTTTCTCTTCTTCTTCTTCTTCTTCTTATTCCTCTTCTTTATCTTCTTCCTCTTCTTATTCCTCTTCTTCCTCTTCTTCTTCTTCCTCTTTTTCTTTTTCTTCTTCCTCCTCATCTTCTTTATCTTCTTCATCCTCTACTCCTCATCCCTCTATTCTTCTTCTTCCTCCTCCTCTTCTTCTTTCTCCTTATCTTCTTATTCCTCCTCCTCTTTTTCCTCTTCTCCGCCTTTTTCCTCTTCTTCTTCTTCGTCTTCGTCTTCTTCTTTTCACTCCTCATCTTACTCTTCTTCTTCTCCTTCATCTTCTTGTTCTTCTTCTTTTTCTTCTTCTACTTGTTCTTCCACTTCTTCTACTTGTCCTTCCTCTTCTTCCTCGTCATCTTCTTGTTCTTCTTCCTATTCTTTTTCTTTTCCTACTTCTTCTTCGTCCTCTTCTTCTTCTAATTCTTCTTCTCTTTCTTCCTCTTCTTCTTCTACTTTTCTTCTTCTTCTTCTTTCACTTCTTTTTCTTGTTCTTGTTCTTCTTCTTCTTCTTTTCCTTCTCCTTCTTCTTTTTATTCATTTTTCTTTTTCTTTTTCTTCTTTTTCATCTTCTTCTTCTTGATCTTCTTCTTCTTCTTCTTCTTCTTCTTCTTCTTCTCTTTTTTCTCCTTCTTCTTCTTCTTCAACTTCCTTTTCTTCTTCCACTTCTTCTTCTTCTTCTTCTTCTTCTCTTCTTCTTCTTCTTCTTCTTCTTCTTCTTCCTCTTCCTCTTCTTCTTCTTCTTCATCTTGTCCTCCCTCTTCCACTTCTTTTACTTCTTCTTCTTCTTCATCATCTTCTTCTTCTTATCCTTCTTCTTCTTCTTCTTCATGTACTTCTTCTTGTTCTTCTTCTTCTATTACTACTTCATCATCATCATCTTCTTCTTCTTCTTCTTCTTCTTCTTCTTTTATTCTTCTTCTTCTTTCTTAATCTCTAATCCCTAATCTAATATCTTTAATCCTTAATCCCTATTCCCAAATCTTTATGACCTATTCCCTTAGTCTCCATTTCTTAATCAATAATCCTTAATTTTGATTTGCTAATCATTAACCCTTAATTCTTAGTTTTTAATCCCTTGATCTTTAATCCACAATCTCTAACCCATAATCCCTAATCTTTAATTCCTTAACCCTAATCCCTTAATCCCTAATCCCTAATCTTTATTTCTTAATTCCTAATAAATAAATCATATTCTCGAAAAAGAATTCCTTAATCCCTAACCACTAATTTCTAAACTCTAACCCTAATCACCTAACCTCTAATTCATAATCTTGAATTCTTAATCCCTAATCACAAATACGTAATCCCTAATCCTTAAACTATCAATCACACGTCACAAATCTCTAATCCTTAATCCTTAAACACACCCTCCCTAATCCAAAATTCATAATCTTTTTTTTTTCTTCATCATCTTCTTCTTCTTCTGCTTCTACTTGTTCTTCTTCTTTTGCAACATCTTCTCATTCTTTTTCTTTTACCTCTTCTATTATGTCAAATTCTTCTTATTCTTCTTCTTCTTCCTCTTCTTCTTTTCCCTCCTCTTCTACTTATTCCTCTTCTTCTTCTTCTTTTACTTCTTGTTCTTCTTCCTTTTCATTTTCTTGTTCTTCTTCTTCTTCTTCCTCCTCCTCCTCCTCCTCTTCATCTTCCTCTTCTTCTTCTTCTTCTTCTATTCTTCTTCTTCTTCTTCTTCTTCTGCTTCTTCTTTTTCTTCTTCTTTTCCTCATCTTCTTTCTCTTCTTCCTCTTCCCTTTCTTCAACATTTCTCCTCTTCCTCTTCTTCTTCCTCCTCTTCTTCTTCTTCCTACTCAACTTCTTCTTCTTGTTCATCCACTTCTCCTCATCTTCCCATTCTTCTTCTTCTTCTTGCTCCTCTTCTTCTTCTTCTTCTTCTTCTTCTTCTTTTTCTTCTTCTCCTCCTCCTCCTTCTTCTTCATTTTCTTCCTCTTCCTCTTCTTTTTCTTCTTCTTCTTCTCCTTCTTCTTCTTCTTCTTCTTCTTCTCCTTCTTCTTCTTCTTCTTCTTCTTCTTCTTCTTCTCTTTCTTCTTTTCCTTCTTCTCCTTCTTTTGCTTCTTCTCCTCCTTTTTCCTCTTCTTCTTCTTCATCTTCGTCTTCTTCTTTTCACTCCTCTTCTTACTCCTCTACTTCTTCTCCTTTATCTTCTTCTTCTTCTTTTTCTTCTTCTACTTGCTCTTTCACTTCTTCTTCATCTTCTTCCACATCTTTCATTTCTTCTTGCTCGTCTTCTCTTTATTTGTCTACTTCTTCTTCTTCATCTTCTTCCTCCTCGTCTTCCTCGTCATCTTCTTCTTCTTCTTCCTATTCTTCTTCTTTTCCTACTTCTTCTTCATCCTCTTCTTCTTCTAATTCTTTTTCTTCTTCTTCTTCTTCTACTTTTCTTCCTCTTCTTCTTCTTTCACTTCTTTTTCTTGTTCTTGTTCTTCTTCTTCTTCTTCTTCTTCTTCTCCTTCTTTTTCTTCATTTTTTTGTTTCTCTTTTTCTTCTTTTTCTTCTTCTTCTTCTTCTTCTTCTTTTTCTTGTTCTTCTTCATCATCTTCTTCTTCTTCTTCTTCTTCTTCTCCTTCTTCTCCTTCTTCATCTTCTTCTTCTTCTTCAACTTTCTCTTCTTCTTCCACTTCTTCTTCTTCTTCTTCTTCTTCTTCTTCTTCCTCTTCTTCTTCTTCTTTATCATGTCTTCCCTCTTCTACTTCTTTTACTTCTTCTTCTTCTTCATCTTCTTCTTCTTATCCTCCTTCTTATTCGTCTTCTTCATGTACTTCTCCTTCTTCTTTTTCTTCTTCTATTACTACTTCATCGTCATCATCTTCTTCTTCTTCTTCTATTCTTCTTCTTTCTTAATCTCTAATCCCTAATCTAATATCTTTAATCCTTAATCCCTAATCCTTAATCCCTATTCCCAAATCTTTATGACCTATTCCTTTAATCTCCAATCCTTAATCAATAATCCTTAATATTGATTTTCTAATCACTAATCCTTAATTCTTAGTTTTTAATCCCTTGATCTTTAATCCACAATCTCTAACCATAATCCCTAATCTTTAACCCCTTAACCCTAATCCCTTAATACCAAATCCCTAATCTTTATTTCTTAATTCCTAATAAATAAATCATATTCTCCAATACAAATTCCTTAATCCCTAATCACTAATTTTTAAACTCAAACCCTAATCACCTAACCTCTAATTCATAATCTTGAATTCTTAATCCCTAATCATATATACCTAATCCCTAATCCTTAAACTATCAATCACACTTCAATAATCTCTAATCCTTAATCTTTAATGTCTAATCCTTAATCCCTAAGCACACCCTCCCTAATTCATAATTCATCATCTTTTTTTCTTCTTCATCATCTTCTTCTTCTTCTTCTACTTCTTCTTCTTGCTCTTCTTCTTTTGCAACATCTTCTCATTCTTTTTCTTTTACCTCTTCTATTACGTCAAATTCTTCTTCTTCTTCTTTTTCTTCTTTCTCTACTTCCTTTTCGTCCACTTCTTCTTCTTCCTCTTCTTCTTTTCCCTCCTTATCTACATATTCCTCTTCTTCTTCTTCTTTCACTTCTTCTTCTTCTTCCTTTTCAATTTCTTCTTCTTCTTCTTTCTCCTCCTCTTCCTCTCTTCATTATCATCTTCTTCTTCTTCTTCTTCTTCTGTTCTTCTTCTTCTTCTTCTTTTTCCTCTTCTTCTTTTCCTCATCTTCTTTTTGTTCTTCCTATTCCCTTTCTTCAACATTTATCTTCTTCCTCTTCTTCTTCATCCTCTTCTTCTTCTTCTTCCTACTAAACTTCTTTTTCTTGTTCATCTGCTTCTCCTCATCTTCCTATTCTTCTTCTTATTCATCCTCCACTTCTTCTTCCTCTTCCTCCTCGACCTCTTCTTCTTATTCTTCTTCTTCTTCTTCCTTTTCTTCTTCTTCGTCTTCTTCTTCCTGCTCTTCTTCTTACACTTCTTCTTTTTCTCCTTCTTCTTCTTCTTCTTCTTCTTCTATTACTTCTTCCTTTTCTTCATGTTCTTCTTCTTCTTCATCACCTAACTCTTTCACCTCTTCTTCTTCTTCTTCTTCTTCTTCTCCTACTTCTGCTTCATCTTCTTCTACTCTTTTTCTTGCTTTTATTCTTCTTCTTCTTCTTCATCATCATCTTTTTCCTCTTCTTCTTCCCCTTCTTATTCTTCTTCTTCATCATTTTCTTCTTCTTCTCCTCCTCCTCTAACTTTGTCATCTTCTTCTTCCACTACTTCTTCTTCTTCTCCACCTTCTTCTTCTACTTCTTCTCCTTCTCCTTCTTCTTCTTCTTCTTCTTCTTTCTTCTTTCGCTTTTTCTTCTTGTTCTTCTTCTTCGACTCCATCTTGTTGTTCTTCTTTTTTTTCATCTTCTTCTTCCTCTTCTTCCTCTTCTTATTCTTCTTCTTTTTGTTCTTCCTTTTCTTCCTCTTCTTCTCCTTCTTCTTCCTCTGCCTCTTCATCCTCTTCTTGTTGTTTTTCTTCTTCTTCTTTTCCTTCATCATCTTCCTCTTCTTTTTCTTGGTCTTCTTCTCTTTTTCCTACTCTTTTTCTTCTTTTTCTTTGTATTCGTATTCTTCTTCATCTTCTTCAACTTCTCCTTCTTCTTCTTCTTTTTCTTCCTCTTCTTCTTCTTCTTCTTCTTCTTCTTCTTGTTCTCCTCCTCCTCAATCTTCTCCCTCACCTTCTCCTCCTTCTCCTTCTACTTCTTCTTCTTCTTCTTCTTCTTCTTCTCCTCCTCCTCCTCCTCCTCCTTCTTCTTCTTCTTCTTCTTCTCTATCTTCTTCTTCTCCTTCTTCATCTTCTCCTCCTGGTCCTCCTCCCTCTTCAACTTCTTTCTCTCCTCGTTCTTCCACTCCTCTTCTTTTCATCTTCTTCTTCTCCATCTTCTTCTTCTTCTTCTTTCTCTTTCTCTTATTCTTCTTCTTCTTCTTCGTTTTCTTCTTCTTCTTCTTCTTCTACTACTACTACAACTTCATCATCTTGTTGTTGTTCTTGTTGCACTTCTCTGTCTTCTTCTTGTACTTCTTCTTCTAGTTCTTCTTCGTTTTCTTTTTCTTTCTCTTCTTCTTCTTCTTCATCTTCTTCTTCTTCTTCTTTTTCTTTTTTCTCTAACTCTTTTCCATTTCTTCCTCTTCTTCTTGTTCTTGTTCTTCTTTTTCTAATTCATCATCATCTTCCTCTCCTTCTTTCTCTTTCTTTTCTTCCACTTCTTCTTCTTCTTCTACTTCTTCTTCTTCTTCTTCTTCGTCTTCTCCTTCTCCTTCTTTTTCTTCTTCTTCATCTTCTTTTTCTTCTTTTCTCGTTCTTCTTCTTCTTATTCTTCTTCCTCTTCTTCTTCTTCTTCTTCCTCATCATCATCTTCTTCTTCTCCTTCTTCTTCCTCTCCTTATTCATTATCATATTCTTCTTCTTTTAATTCTTCTTCTTCTTCTTCTTCTTATCCTTCTTCTTCTTGTTGTTCTTTTTGTTCTTGGTCTTCTTTTGCTTCATCGTCTTCTTCATCTTCTTCTTCCCTTCATCTACTTCTTATTCTTCTTCTTCCACTTCTCCCTCGTCTTCCACTTCTTCTTCTCTTTTTCTTCTTCTTCTTCTTCTTCTCCTACTTTTGCCTCTTCTTCTTCTTCTTCTTCTTCTTCTTCTTAATCTTCTTCTTCTTCTTCTTCTTCTAAATCTTTTTCCTCTTCTTCTTCCCATTCTTATTCTTCTTCTTCATCATTTTCTTCTTCTTCTTCTCCTCCTTCTCCATCTTTGACAACTTCTTCTTCCACTACTTCTTCTTCTTCTTCTCCTTCTCCTTCTTCTACTTCTTCTTCTCCTTCTCCTTCTTCTTCTTTCACTTCTTCTTCTTGTTCTTCTTCTTGTTCTCCATCTTATTCTTCTTCTTTTTATTTCATCTTCTTCTTCCTCTTTTTCCTCTTCTTATTCTTCTTCTTTTTCTTCTTCCTTTTCTTTCTCTTCTTCTCCTTCTTCTTCCTCTACCTGTTCATCCTCTTCTTCTTCTACTTCTTCTTCTTCTTCTTCATCATCATCTTCC
>JAIUJO010000383.1:362500-370000 GCA_023846275.1 Vanilla planifolia | reverse complement strand
TCTAATTCATTATCGTCTTCCTCTTCTTCTTCCTCTTCCTTTTCTTCCACTTCTTCTTCTTCTTCTTCTTCTTCTTCTCCTTCTTTTTCTTCTTCTTCATCTTCTTTTTCTTCTTCTTCTTCTTCTTCTTCTTCCTCTTCTTCTTCTCCTTCCTCTTCTTCTTCTTCTTCTTCTTCCTCTCCTTCTTCTTCATCTTCTTCTTCTTCTTCTTCTCTTATCCTTCTTCTTGTTGTTCTTTTTGTTCTTGTTCTTCTTTTTCTTCATCAGCTTCTTCACCTTCTTCTTCTTCTTGTTCTCTTCATCAACTTCTTCTTCTTCTTCTTGCACTTCTCCCTCTTCTTCCACTTCTTCTTCTTCCTTTTTTTCTTCTTCTTCTTCCTCTTCTTCTTCTTTTACTTCCTCTTGTTGTTCTTCCTCTTCTTCTTATTCTTCTTATTCTTCTTATTCTTCTTCTTCTTCTTCTTCTTCATCTTCTACTTCTTCCTGTTCTTCTTGTTCTTCCTCCTCTCTTGTTCTTCCTCTTCTTCACCCTCTTCTTCCTCTTTTTCTTCTTCTTCCTCTTCATCTTCTTCAGCTCCAGCATCAACTTCATCTTCTTCTTCTTCTTCTTCTTCTTTCTCATCTACTTCTTTTTCTTTCGCATCATCTTCTTCTTCTTCTTCCTCATCTTCCTTTTGTTCTTCTTCTTCTTCATCTTACTCTTCTTCTTATTCCTCCAGTTCTTTTTCTACTTCTTATTCTACTTCTTATTCTTCTTCTTCTTCTTCTTTATCTTTTTTTGCTCCTTCCACTTCTTTCTCTTCTTCTTCTTTTTCTTCATCTTCTTCATCATCCTCTTCATCTTCTTTTTGTTTTTCCTCTTCTTCTTCCCTTTCTTCTTCTTCTTCTTCATCATCATCTTCTTCTTCTTCTCCTTCTTCCTCTTCCACTGCTTCTTCTTCTTCATCATCTTCTTCTTCTTCATCTTCTTCTCCTTCTTCTTCATCTTGCTCTTCTCCTTCTTCTTCTTCTTGTTCTTTTACTTCTTCTTGTTCATCTTCCACTTATTGTTTTTCTCCCTCTTCTTCATCTTCTTTTTCCTCTTCTTTTTGTTCTTCTTCTTCTTATCCTTCCTCTTCTTCTTCTACTTCTTGTCCTTCTTCCTGTTCTTTTTCTTCTTCTACTTCTTTCTCCTCTTCGTCTTCTTCTCCTTAAAAATTTTCTTCTTCTTCTTCTTCTTCTTCTTCCTCGTCTTCTTCTTCTTTTTTCCTTTTCTTCCACTTCTTTTTATTCTTCTTCCTCTAATTCTTCTTTCTTCTCTTCCTCATCTCCTTCTACTTATTCCTCTTCTTCTTCCTCCTCTTCTTCTTCGTCCTCTTTGTCTTCTTCTTCTTCTTCTTCTTCTTCTTCCACTTTTTGTTCTACTTGTACTACTTCCTCTTCATCTTTCTCTTCATTTGTTTTTTTCTTCTTCATCTTTTAATTGTTCCTCTTCTTCTTCTTCTTTGAATTATTCTTCTTCTTTTTCTTCTTTGTCTTCTTCTTCGTTGTCTTCTCCATATTCTTCTTCTTCTTCATCTTCTTCTTCTTCCTCTTCTTCTTCTTCTTCCTCTTCTTCTTTTTCCTCTTCCTCTTCTACTTCTTCTTTTTCTTCTTCTTCTTCTTCCTCTTCTTCATCTTCTTCCTCCTCTTCTTTGGCTTCTTCTTCTTTTTCTTGCTCTTCCTCTTCTCCTTCTTCTGCATCTTCTTAATCCTCTTCTATCTCTTTTTCCTCATCTTCCTCTAGTTCTTCTTCTTTTTCTTCTTTCTCTATTCCTTCTTCTTGTGCTTCTTATTCTTCTTCCTCTTCTTCCTCTTTCTCAACTTCTTATTCTTCTTCTTCTGCTTTGTCGTCATCTTCTTATTCTTCTTCTTTTCCTCTTCTTCTTCTTCCTCTGTTTGCTCCTCTTCTTCTTCTTCTTCTTCTTCTTCATCCTCTTCTTTTTATTCTCCTTCTTCTTCTTCTTCTTCAAATTGTTGTTCTTCTTCTTCTTATTCCTCTTCTTCTTCTTCTCCTCCTATTTATTCTTCTTCTCCTCCTATTTATTCTTCTTCTCCTCCTATTTATTCTTCTTCTCCTTCTTCTTCTTCTTCTTCTTCCTCTTCTTCTTATTATTATTATTCTTTTTTTCTTTGTCCTCTTCTTGTTCCTATTCTTCATTTGCTTCTTGCACTTCTTCTTGTTCCTCTTTTTTATTTTCTTCTTGTTCCTCTTCTTCATCTTCTTCCACTTCTTCCCACACTTCTTCTTCTTCTTATTCTTCCTCCTCTTCTTCTCCTTCTTCCACATCTTCTTCTACTTCTTCTTCCACTTCTCCCTCATCTTCTACTTGTTGTTGTTCTTCTTCTGCTTCCTCTTTGCCTTCTTCTTGTTCTTCTTCCTCATCTTCTTCTTCTTCTTCTTCCACATCTTCTTCTTCTTCTTCATCTTTTTCGTTTTTCTCTTCTTCTTCTTCTTCTTCTTCTACATCTTGTTCTTCTTTTTGCTCTTCTTCTTCTTCCTTTCTTTTTTTCTTCTTCTTCTTCATCTTCTTCTTCTTCTTCTTCTTCATCATCTTCTTCTTCCTTTTCTTCTTCCTCCTCTTTTTCTTCTTCTTTTTCTTCTTCTTCTTTTTGTTCTTCTTCTTTTTGTTCTTCTTCTCCTTCTTCATATTCTTAGTGTTCTACTTTTTATTCTAGGTTTTTTTTTCCTCTTCTTTTTCTTCTTTTTCTTCATCTTCTTATTCTTTTTCAACTTCTTCTTCTTCCTCCTCCTCCTTTTCCTCTTCCTCTTCTTCCTCTACTTTTCTTCTTCTTCTTCTTTTTCTTGCCTTACCACTTCTTCTTTTCATCACCATCATCTTCTTCTACTTATCCTTCTTCTTCTTCTGCTTCACATTCTCCTTCTTCCTCTTTTTCTTCTCCTACTTCTTCCTCTTCTTCCACTTCTTCATCATCTTCTTCCTCTTCTTCTTCTTCTTCTTCTTCCTCCTCTTCTTCTTAATCTTCGTCATCTTCTTGTTGTTCTTCTTCTTTTTCCTCTTCTTCTTCTTCGTTTTCTTGTTCTTCTTTGTCTTGTTCTCCCTCTTCTTCATCTTCTTCTTCCTCTTCATCTTCATCACCTTCTACATCTTCTTCTTCTTCTTTGCCTTCTTCTTTTTCTTCTTCTCCATCCTCTTGTACTTCTGCTTATTCGTCTTCTTCTTCTTCTTCTTCTTCTCCAGCTTCATCTTCTACTTCTTCTTCTTCTTCCCCATCTTTCTCTACTTCTTCCTCTACTACTACTACTACTACTACTACTACTATTACTACTAACTCTACTTCTTCTTGTCCTTGATCTTCTTCTTCTTCTTCTTATTCTTCTTCTTCTTCTTCAACTTCTTCTACTACTTCTTATTCTTCTTCTATTTCTTCTTCATCTTCATCTTCTTCTTCTTCTTCTCCTACTCCTTCCTCTTCTTCTTGCACTTCTCTCTCTAATTCCTCTTCTTCTTCTTCCTCTTGTTCATCCTTTTCTTCCTCTTCTCTTTCTTCTATTTCTTCCTCTTCTTCTTCTTTTTCTTCTTCCTCTTCTTCTTTTTCCTCTTCTTCTTTCTCGTCCTCTTCTTCTTCTTCCTTATCATCTTCTTCTTCCCCTTTCTCTTCTTCCTCATCCTCCCCCCTCATCTTCTTCTTTTTGTTCTTTCTCTTCTTTTTCTTCTTCTTCTTCTTCTTCTTTTTCTTCTTCTTCTTCTTCTTCTTCTTCTACTGCTACCACTACTACTTCTTTTGGTTTTTCTTGTTCTCGGTCCTCTTCTTCGTCTTCTTCATCTACTTCTTCTTCCACTTCTTGTCCTTCTTCTTCATCTTGTTCTTCTTCTTCATATGCTTCATCTTCTTCCTCTTCTTCTTCTTCTTCTTCTTCTCCATCTTTTTTAACTTGTTCTACATCTTATTTTTCTAGTTCTTCTTTTTCCTCCTCTAGTTCCTCTTCATCCTCTTCTTCAACCTCCTCTTCTTCTTCTTCTTCTTCTTCCTCTTCTTCTTCTTCTTGCTCTTCTTCTTCTTCATCTTCTGCTTCTTCTCCTTCTACTTCTTCTCCTTCTTCTCCTTCCTTCTCCTCTTTTTCTTCCTCTTCTTTTTCATCTTGTTCTAGCTCTTCCTCTTCTTCTTTTTCTTCTTCTTCTTCTTCTTCCTATCCTTCTTCTTGTTCTTCTTCCTCTTCGGCTTCTTCATCCTCATCTTGTTCTTCCACTTTTTCTTCTTCTTCTTCTTCTTCTTCTTCCTCTCATTCTTCTTCTTACTCTTCCTCTTCATCTTCTTCTACCTCTTCCTATTCCTCTTCTTTGTCCTCTTCTTCTTCATGTTTTTCTTCTTCATCTTCTTGATCTTCTTCCTTCTTCAACCTTCCTTCTTCCTTCTTCCTTCTTAATTCTTTCTTCTTCCTTCTTCCTTCTTCATTCTTCCTTTTCTGTCTTCCTACCTACTTCTTTTTTGCTTCTTCAATTTTCTTTCTTCCTTCTTTTTTACTCTTTCTTCTTTCCAACTTCTTCTTCTTTCCCCTTCTTCTTCTTCTTCTTCCTCATCATCATGATCTTCTTCTTCTTCTTCCACTTCCTCTTCCTTTTCTTCTTCTCCTTCTTCTTCCTTTTCTTCTTCTTCATATTTTTCTTCTTCTTTTTCTTCTTCTTTGTCTTCTTCATCATCTCCCACTTCTCTTCTTCTTCTTCTTCTTCTTCCTCTTCCCATTGTCCTACTTCTTCTTTTTCCTCTTATTCTTATTCTTCTTCTTCTTGGTCTTCTTCTTTCGTCTTTCTTCTTTCTTCTTTTTTCTTTCTTCTTTCTTTTTTCTTCTTCCTTCTTGCTTCTTCCTTCTTCATTCATCCTTCCTTCTTACTTCTTCCTTCTTACTTCTTGCTTCTTCCATCGTCCTTCATCCTTCTTACTTCTTCCCTCTTCCTTCTTCCTTTTTGTTTCTTCTTTCCTTTTTCTTATTTTTTGTTTTTGTTTTTCTTTCTTTTTTTCTTTCCTCTTTTTTCTTCTACTTTCTTCCTTTTCCTTCTCCTTTCTTCTTCTTTTTTCTTTATTTATCTTTCTTTCTTTCTTCTTCTTCTACTACTTTCTTCTTCTTTTAATTCTTCTTCTTCTTCCTCTCCTTCATCTCCTTTATCCTTAATCGCTAATCCTTAATCTTGCTCTTCCTATTCCTAATTCCCTAATCTTTAAACCCTAATCCTTTACCCCTAATCCCTAATCCCTAAACCTTAACCCTAATCACCAATCCCTACTAACTAATCCTTAAATCCTAACACTAATTGCTAATCCACAGTCCCTAAACCATATCCCTAATATTTAATCTATGGTCTTAAATCTTTAATCTTTAATCTTTAATCCATAATCTTGAATCCCTCCCTATTTAATGTCTAATCCCCAAAACTTAATTCCTAATCCCTAAGCCCTTGCCCACAAATCCATAATCTATCTTCTTCTACTTCATATTCTTCTTCTCCTTCTTCTTCTTTTACATCTACTTCTTATTCTTCCGTTTCTTGCTCTTCTTACTCTTCTTCTTTGTCACCCTCTTCTTCTTCTTCTTCCTCATCTTCTTCTTCTTCATCTTCTTCTTCTTCTTCCCCTTTCTCTTCGTCTTCTTCTTCCTCTTCCTCTTCCTCTTCCTTTTCCTCCTCTTTTCCTTCTTCTTCTTCTTATTCTACTTCATCTTCTTCATCTTCTTCCTACTTCCATCTTCCATCCTCCTTCTTATTTCTTCCTTCTTCCTTCTTCCATCTTCCTTTTTCATCTTCATTCATCCTTCTTCTTTCTTCCTTCTTCCATCTTCTTTCTTCCTTTTTCTTTCCTCTTTATTCTTTCTCAGTCTTTCTTTCTCCTTCTTCTTCTTCTTCTTCTTCTTCTTCCTCTTTCTCTTCTTCTTCTTCTTCTTCTTCTTCTTCTTCTTCCCCTTCTTCTTCTTTTTCTTTTCTTCTTCTTCCTGTTCATCTTTTTCTTCTTCATCTTCTTCTTCTTCTTCTTCAGCTTCATCATCCTCATCATCATCACCTTAATATTCTTCTTCTTCTTCTTCTTCTACTTCTTCTTCTTCCCTTTCTAAATCTTCTTCTTCTTATTCTTCTGCTTCTTTTCCTTTTTCTTCTTCTTTTTCTACTACTTCTTCTTCTTCACTTCTTGCCTTTTCTCTTCTTGTTCTTCTTCTTCTTCATCTTCTTCTACTTCTTGTTCTTCTTCTACTACTTCTTTTTTTACTTCTACTTGTTCTTCTTCCTCCTTCTCTTCCTCTTCTCCTTCTTCTTCTTCTTCTTTTTCTTTGACTTCTTCTTTTAATTCTTCTTCTTCTTCTTCGATTTCTTCTTTTAATTCTTCTTCTTCCTCTTCTTCTTCTTCTTTTTCGTCTACTACTTAATCTTTTACTTCTTATTCTTCTTCTTCATCTTTTCTTCTTCTTCATCATCTTCTACTTCTTTTTCTTCTTCTTCCTCTTCTTTCTCTTGTTCTTCTTTCTCTTCTTCTACTTATTCTTCTCTTTCTCATTGTCCTTCTCCCTCTATTACTCCTTCTCCTTCTCTTACTCCTCCATCTTTTCTTCCTGTTTTTCCTTCTTCTCCTCCTCCTCCTTCCTCTTCTTTTTCTTCTTCTTCTTCTTCTTCTTCTTCTTCTTCTTGTTTCTTCTTTCTTCTTTCTTCCTTTTTATTTCTTCTTTCTTATTTCTTCTTCCTTCTTCCTTCTTCCTTCCTTCTTCTGTCTTCCTTCTTCCTTGTTCCTTATTTTTTATTCCTTCTTATTTCTTGCTTCTTCCTTTTTCCATCTTTCTTTTTTCTTCTTTCTTTTTTCTTCTTTCTTCTTTCTTGTTCTTTGTTCGTCTTTCTTCTTCTTCCTTCTCCTTTCTTCTTCTTTCTTTCTTCTTGTTGCTTTCTTCTTCTTCTCCTCCTATTTCTTTTCTTCTTCTCCTTCCTCTTCTTTATCCCTAATTCCCAATCCAACTCACTATAATACATAATCTATAATCAATAATCTCTCACTCCCTAATCAGAAATTCCTAATCCCTAATCTTTAATATCAAATCCCTAAACCTTAATGTTTAATTACTAATCCCCAATTCTTATTCTTTAATCCATTCCTAATCATTAATCATTAATCCTTAAACCCTAATCCCTAATGCCAAATCCTTAATAGCTTTTCTTTAATACCTTATCCTTAATCTTTAACTCCTAATCTCTAATTCCTAATCCTTAATCGCTAAATCCTAATCCTTATTCCCTTGTCTTGAATTCCAAATCCTAGATCTCTAATATCGAATCCCTAATTCATAATCTTTCATCCCTAATTCATAATCTTCTTCTTCTTCTTCAACTTCTTCTTCTTCTTGCAATTCTTCTTCTTCTTCTTCATCTTTTTCTTCTTCTTCTACTTGTTCTTCTTCTTCTACTTCTTCTTCTTCATCTTCTTCTACTTCTACTTCTTCCTCCTCTTCTTTCTCTTTTTCTTCTTCCACTTGTTCTTTATCCCCTT
>JAIUJO010000383.1:310000-357500 GCA_023846275.1 Vanilla planifolia | reverse complement strand
CGTCTTCTTCTTCTTCTTCTTCTTTTTCGTCTTCTTCTTCCACGTCCTCCTCTTCTTCTTCATCTACTTCTACTCCTTCTTCTTTGACTTCTTCGTCCTCTTCCCCTTCTACTTTTTCTTCTTCTCCTTACGTTTATTCCTCCGCTTCTTCTTCTTCTTCTTCACATTCACCTTCCTCTTCATCTACATCTTCTTCTAGTTCTTCTTCTTCTTCTTTTTCTTCTTCCTCTTCTTATTTCTCTCTTCCTCTTCTTCTTCTTCTACTTCTCATTTTTCTTCCTCTTGTTCCTCTTTCACTACTTGTTCTTCCCCTTCTTCTTCTTCTTCTTCTTTTTCTTCTTCTCCTTCTCCTTTTCCTTCTTCAAATTTTTCTTCTTCTTCTATTTCATCTTCTACTTCTTCTTCTTCTTCATCTTTCTCTTCTTTTTCTTCTTGTTCTTCTTCTTATTCTTCTTCTTCTTCTTCTTCTTCTCCTTTTTCTTCCCCATCTTCCTCTTCTTCTTTTTCTTCTTCTTCTTCTTCTTCTTCTTCTTCCTCATCTCCTTCTTCTTCTTTTCTTCTTCTTCTTCTTTCTTTCTTCTTCATATTCTTCTTCCTGTTCCTCTTCTTCCACTTTCTCTTTCTTTTCTTCCTCTTCTTCTTTTTCCCCTTCTACTTCTTGTTCAACATCTTCTACTTCCTCTTTTGCTTCTCCTTCCTCAACTTCTTCTTCTTCGTCATTTTCTTCTATTTCTTCCTCTTCTTCCTAATCTTTTTCTTCTTCTTCTTCTTCTTTTTCTTCCTAATTTTCTTCTTCTTCTTCATTCTCCTCTTCCTCAACTTCTTTATCTTCTTCTTCTTCTTCTTCCCCGTCCTCTACCTTTTCTTCTTCTACTTCTTCTTCTTCTTCTTCTTCTTCCACTTTTTCTTCTTCTTCGTCTTCTTCCACTTCCTCTTCTTCTTCTTCTGCTTCTTCCTCCTCCTCTACTTCTTCTTCCTCTTCCTCTTCTTCTTCTCTTCTTCATCTTCTTCTTCTTCTTTTTCTTTCTCCTCCTCCTCTTCTTCTTCTTCCTCATCTTCATCTTCTTCCTTCTCTTCTTCTCCTTCTCCCTCTTTTTTTCTTCTTCTACTTCTTCTTCTTCATCTTCTTTTTCATCTTTTACTTTTTCTTCTACTTCTGCTTCTTCTATTTCTTCCTCTTCTTCTTCTTCTTCCTCTTCCTCTTCTTCTTTTTCTTATTCTTCTTCTTCTTCTTTTACTACTGCTACTACTTCTTCTTCTCCTTTTTTTTCTTTTTCTTCTTCTTCTTCTTTTACTTCTTCTTCTTCCTATTTTTCCTCTTTTAAATCTTCTTCTTCTTCTTCCTTTTCTTCTTCTTCCTTCTCTTCTTCTTCTTCTTGTTTGTCCTCTTTTGAATCTTCTTCTTCTTCATTCTCTTCTTTTTCTTCTTCTTCCTGTTTTTCCTCTTTTAAATCTTCTTCTTATTCATTCTCTTCTTCTTCTTCTTCTTCTTTTTCTTCTTTTTCTTCTTCTTCTTCTTCTTCCTCTTCTTCTTCATCTTCTTTTTCTTGTTCTCCTACGTCTTCTTCTTCTTCGTCCTCTTCTTCTCTTTGTACTTCTCATTCCCTTCTCCTTTTTTTCTCCTTCTCCTTCCCCTTCTCCTTCTCCTTCTCCTATTCGTCCTTCCCATCCTCCTTCTCCTTCTCCTTCTCTTTCAGTTCTTGTTCTTGTTCTTGTTCTTCTTCTACTACTACTACTACTACAACTACTACATCCTCTTCTTCTTCTTCTTTTTCTTCTTCTTATTCTTCCTCTTCTTACTCGTCTTCTTCTTCTTTTTACTCTGCTCCCTATTCTTCTTCTTCTTCCTCCTCCTCTTCTTCTTCTTCTTCCTCTTCTTCTTCTTCTTCTTTCTTCTTATTTATCATCATCATCATCATCTTCTTCTTCTTCTTCCTCTTCTTTTTCCTTTTTTCTTTTCTTCTTCTTCTTCTTGTACTTGTACTTCTCCTTCTGCTTCTTCTTCTTCTTCTTCTTCTTCTACTTTTTCCTATTCTTCTTCTTCTTTTACTACTACTTCTTCCTATTCTTCTTCTTCTTCTTCTTCTTCTTCTCCTCCTTCTTCTTCTATTTCTTTTTTTTCTTTGTCTTCTTCTTCTCCTCCTCCTCCTTCTTCTGCTTCTTTTATTACAACATGTTCTTATTGTTCTTCTTCTTGTTCTTGTTCTTCTTTCTTCTTCATCTTCTTTTACTTCTTACTTTTCTTTATCTTGTTCTTCTTCCTCTTCCTCTTACTCTTCTTCTTCTTCTTCATCTTCTTCTTCTCCTTTCCTCCACCTTCTCCTTCTCTTTCTCTACTCTTACTTTTTCATCGACTCCACCTCCTTCTCCTCCTCCACTTTTTCCTTCTCCTTCACCTTCTCCTTCTTCTTCTCCTTCCTCTTTCTTCTTTCATCTTTCTTCTTTCTTAATCCTTCTTTCTTCTTTCTTATTTTTTCTTCCTTCTTCATTCTTTTTTCTTACTTCTTCCTTCTTCCATTCTTCTTACTTCTTCCTTCCTCTTCCTTCTTCTTTCTTCCTTCTTCTTTCTTCTTTCTTCTATTTTATTTCTCTTTAATCATGATCCCTAACCTATAATCTCTAATCCTAATCTATAATCTCAAATAACTAACCCTAATCCAAATCCCTTAATCACAAATCATTAATCTCTATTACCTAATCCTAAATCTTGAATCCAGAATTTTTAATCACTAATATCTCCTCATCCTACTTCTCTTTTTCCATCTCCTTCTTCTTTGTCTTCTTCCTTCTTTCTTCTTTCTGCTTTATTCTTTCTTCCTTCTTCTTCTTTCTTGCTTCTTCCTTGTTCTTTCCTCATTCCTTTTTCCTTCTTCCTTTTTTCTTCTTTATTCTTTCACTTCTTCTTCCTCTTCTTCTTCCTCTTCTTTTTTCTCTTTTTCTTCTTCATCTTCTTCTTTATTCCTTCTTCTTTCTAACTTCTTCCTTCTACTTTCTTTTTTGTTCTACTATTTTTTTCTTTTTCTTTCCTTTTTCTTTCTCCTTAATATATAATCCCTAATCCCTAATCTTTAAACCATCCCTAATCTCTCATCCATAATCTTTAATCCATATCCCTTATTCCCTAAGCTTTAATCCCTAAACTCTAATCTTTAATCCCTAATCTATAATCCATAATCCAATATCCCTAATCCATAATCTATAATCCTTAATCACTACTTACGAATCCCTACCTCCTTATCTGTAATCCTAAATCCCTAATACCTAATCCCTAAGCCCATCCACCTTAATCCATAATCCACCTTTTCCATCTTCTTTTTCTTCTTCTTCTTCTACTTCTCCATCTACTTCTAGTTCTTCTTCTTCTTCTTCTTTCTTCTTTCTTCTTCTTCTTTTTGTACTTCTACTTCTTCTCATTCTTCTTCTTCTTCTTCTTCTTCTTCTTCTATTTCTTCCTCTTCTTCTTCTTCTTCCTCTTCTTCTTCCTCTTCTTCTTCTTTTTCTCTTAGTCTTCTTATTCTTCTTCTTTTTCTTGTACTTCTTTTTCTTCTTCTTTTTTTTTTCTTCTTCTTCTTCTTCTTCTTCTATGCTTCTTCTTGTTCTTCCACTTCTCATACTTCTTCTTCTTCTCCTTCTTCTTCTTCTTCTACTTCTTCTTCTTCTTCATCTTCTCCTTCTACTTCTGCTTCTTCTTCTTCTTTTCTTCTTTTCTTCCTCTTCTCCTTCTTCTTCTGCTTTTTCTTCTTCTTTTCTTCTTCTTCTTCTACTTCTACTACTTCTTCATCTTCTTTCTTGTCTTTCTCCTCTTCTTCTTCGGCTTCTTTTTCTTCTTCTTTTTCTTCAAGTTCTTCTTCTTCTCCTTCTTTCTTCTTCTTTCTTCTTTCTTCTTTCTTCTTTCTTTTTTCTTTTGTTCCTTCATCTTCCTTCTCCTTCTTCCTTCTTCTACTTTCACCTTTATTCTTCTTTCTATCTTCATCTTTCAGTCTTCTTCTTTCTTTCTTCTTCTTCTCCTTCTCCTTCTTCTTCTTCGTTTGCTTCTTCTTCTTTATCCTTAATCTCTAATCGCTAATTGTGCTCTCCAGAATAACTTATCTGTAATCTATAAGGCCTTCCTCACGAATCCCTAATCCCTAATCTCCTCCCTAATCCCTAATGCAAAATCCATAATTTAAAATCCCTAATCTTTAATCACTAATCCTTAATTCATAATCTTTAATCCATCCCTAATAATTAATCACTAAAACTTAAACTCTAATCCCTAATGCCTAAACCCTAAGCCTTTGTCCTAAATTCCTAATCCTAAATCTCTAATCTTTAATCTCTAATCCATAAAGCTTAATTCTTAATCCCTAATCTCTGATACATAATCCTTAATCTCTTAATCCCTAATGGCTAATCCCTAATCATTATTTTAATATTTAATCCCTAATTCTAAACTTAAAATCCTTAATCCTTAATCCCTAATTCCTAATCTGTACTCCCAAATAACTATTCTTTGAACCCTAACAATAATCACTAATCCTTTATCCCTAATCCCTAATCCTTAATCCGAAATCCCTAATCTTTAATCCCTAATCCATAATCTAAAATCCTTCCCCCTTATTGCGTAATCCCTAATCCCTAAGCCTTCACCCATTAATCCATCATCTATCTTCTTCTTATTCTTATTCTTCTACAACTACTACTTCTTCGTATTCTTCTTCTTCTTCTTTGTTCTTCTTACTCTTCTTCCTCATCATCCTTCTCTTCTTCTTATTCCTCCACATTGTTTTGCCCTTCTTCTTCTTCTACTTCTTCTTCTTCTTCCTCCACTTCATCTTCTTCTTCTTCATCTTCATCATAATCTTCTTCTTCTTCCTCTTATTCCTCTTCTTCTTTTTCTTCTTCTTCTTCCTCTTCTTCTTTTTATCTTTTTCTTCTTCTTCTTCTTCTTCTTCTTCCTCTTCTTCATCTTTTTCTTTCTCGTCTTCTTCTTTTAATTTTTTTTCCTCTTCTTCCTATTCTTCTCCTTCCACTTCTCCATCTACTTCTTCCTCTTCTTCTTCCTCTTATGTTTCTTCTTCTTCCTCTTCTTCTTCTTCTTCTTCTTCTTCTTCCTCTCGTCGCTCATCTTCCTCTTCTTCTACTCCTTCTTCCTCATTTTCTTCTTCTTCTTCCACTTTTTCCACTTCCTCGTCCTCACCATCATCTTCTTCTACTTTTTCTATTTCTTCTTCTTCTACTTTTTCTTCTTCTTCTACTTCTTCTTCTTCTATTTCTTCTTCTTCTTCTTCTTCTTCTTCTTCTTCTTCTCCGTCTCTATTTTCTTCCCCTTCTCCTTCTCTTTGTCTTTCTCCTTCTCCATCTCCTTTTGTTTTTCCTTCTCTTATTCCTCCTTCTACATCTCCTTCTCTTTCTCCATCTCCTTCTTCTTCTCATTCTCCTTCTCCTTCTCCTTCTTCTGCTCTTTCTTCTCCTCCTCCACCTCCTTCTCAGTTTCCTTCTCTTTCCTCTTCGTCTTCTTCTTCTTGCTCTTCTTTCTGCTTCCATCTTTCTTTTTTCTTCTTTCTTCTTTCTTCTCCCTTCTTTCTTCTTCCTTCCTCCATCCTTCTTCTTTCGTCCTTCTTCCTTCGTTTTTATTCTTTCTCTTCTTCTTCCACTTATTATTCTTCTTTTATTCTTTTTCCTCTTCTTGTTCTTCCTCATCTTCTTCTTCTTTCTTCCTTCTCTTTAATCCCTTATCCTTAATAAGCAATCACTAATCCATCCAAAATCTTAATTCTTTAATATTTAATCCCAAACTTCTAATGCTTAATCTCTAATCCCTAAACTCTAATCCTTTATACCTAATCCCTAATCCTTAATAAAAATACCATAATCTTTAATCTCTAATCCTTAATCACAATTCTCTAATCCATAATCATTAATCCCTAATACTTATTCTCTAATCTTTAATGCTAATCTTAATCCTTCAATCTCTTATCCCAAATCTCTAATCTCTAATCCTAAATCTGACTTCTCTTGTCTCTAATCTCTAATCTTTAAACCCTATACCCTAATCCCTAACTCCTAATCCTAAATCACTAATCTCTAATCCTTAATCCATAATAATAAATCCCTTAATTCTTAATTCCTAATCACTAATCTCTAATCATTAATCTCTTTATCCGTAATCCATAATCCATAATCCCTAATCCCTATTACTTATTTCTTTATTCTTAAGCCCAAGTCCCTAATCCCTCCCTCACTAGTCTTTAATCCGTATTCCCTGATACCTAATCCCTATTCTTTAAAACCTAATCTCTAATCCCTAATCCCTAACTCTCAATCCTTAATCCCAAATCCATCTCTTTTTCCTCTTCCTCTTTTTCTTCCCCTTCTTCTTCCACTTCTTCTTCTTCTTCCATATTTTCTTCTTCTTCTTTCCATTCCCCTTCTTCCTCATCTTCTTCTTCCTTTTTTTCTTGTTCTTCTTCTTCTTCCTTATTTTCTTCTTCTTCTTCTTCTTCTTCCATTCCTTCCTCATCTTACTCTTCATCTTCTTCTTTTTCCTCTTCTTCTTCCTTTTCTTCTTCTTCTTCTTCTTCTTCTTCTTCTTCTTCTTCTTCTTCTCCTCCTTGTTCTTCTTCTTCTTCGTCTTCTTCATCGCCTTTTTCTTCTCCATCTTCTTCATAATAATTAATCTTTATCCTGTAATCCATAATAAATCCCTCCCTCCTTAATCACTAATCCATAAATGAATAATGTCTAATCCATCATTAGTCAATCATCCATAATCCCTATCTCTAATCATTATTTCTTAATCCCTAATCCATATCCCTTAATCCTTAATCCTTGATTCTTAATCTTTAAACTCAAAATGCTAATCCTTAATCTTTAATTTTGAATCCCTAATCCCTAATCTCTAATCTCTTAAACTCTAAACCTTAATACCTAATCCCTAATCCTTAAACTATAATTCATAATCCTTATTCCTAATTTCTAATCCGTAATCTCTAATCCATAATCCTTAATAACTAATCTTTGATCATTAATTCCTAATTCTTAATCTCTAATGCTAATCATAATCCATTAATCTCTAAGTCCTAAACTCTAATCTCTAATCCTGAATCTCACATCCATAATCTCTAATTTCTAATCCCTAACCCTTATCCCTAATCCCTATTCTCTAATCCCAAATCTCTAATCCAAAATTCGTAATCTCTATTCCCTAATTAGTAATAATTAATCCCTCAATTCATTATTCATAACGCCAAATTCATAATCATTAGCCCTTTCATCTCTAATCCTTAATCTCTAATCCTTAATCCCTAATATGTAATCTTTATTACTGATTCCTTATTCCCTACTCTCTAATCGTTAATCCTTAAACCCAATCCCTAATTGCTAACTTCCAAATCCCTAATCCATAATCCTTCCTCCTCTAATGTTTAACCCATATTCTTTAATACCTAAGGCTTAATCCTTTGTTCTTTAATCCTTAGTCCTTAATCCCTAATGCCTAATACCTTATCCCTAGTCTATCTCTTCTTCCTCTTCTTCATTCAATTCATCTTCTTCCATTTCTTCTTCATCTTCGTCTTGTTCCCTTCTTCCTCATCTTCCACTTCTTCTTTTTCTTCTTCTTCCACCTCTTCTTTTTCTTCCTTTTTTTTCTTCTTCTTCCTATTCTTCTTATTCCTCTTCCTCTTCCTCATCCTCTTCCTTTACTCGTTCTTCTTGTTCTTCAGCTTCCTCTTCTTTTTCTTCTTCCTCTTCCATTTCTTCTTCTTTTTCTTCTTCTTCTTCTTCTTTTATTTCTTCTTCTTCTTCTTTTTCTTCTTCTTCTTCTTCTTTTATTTCTTCTTCTTCTTCTTCTTCTTCTTCTTCATCAACTTCTTCTTCTTTTTGTTTGTCTTCACCATCATCGTCATCATTTTCTTCTTCTCTTCTTCTTCTTCTTCTTCTCTCGTTCTTCTTCTTCTTCTTTTTCTTCATATTCTTCTTCTTCCTCTACTTCTAGTTCTTCGTCTTCTTTTTCCTCTTCTTCTTCCTATTATTTTTCATCAGCTTCTTCTCTCCTCCTTCGTCTTCTTGGTCTTCCTTCTCCTTCTTCTTCTTCTCCTTCTTATTCTTCATATTCTTCTTCTTCTTCTTCTTCCAATTCTTCTTCTTCATCTACTTCATCTTCTTTTTCTTCATCTTCTCCTTGTTCTTCTTTTTCTTCTTCTTCTTCTTCTTCACTTTCTTCTTCCTCGTAATCCTTAATACCAATTCCCTAATTTCTACTCGTTAATCCCTCTGTATCTAACCTCTAATTCTTGATCCTTATTCTATAATCTCTAATCCATCCTTCATTAATCACTAATCCTTAATCCCCAATCCATAATCCCTAATCTCAAGCTATAATCCTTATTCTCTAACCTTAATCCCTAATCTCTAGTCCATCATTAATCCCTCATTATTAATCTCTAATCCCAAATCTCTAATCCTTAAACCCTAATCCATAATTCTTAATCCCTAATTCTTAATCCCTAATCCTTAATCCCCAATCTATAATCTAGAATATCTTGTCCCTAATCCTTAATCTCTAATCCATAATCCCTATTATGTAATCTTTAAGCTCTAACTCCTAATCTCTTATCATAACTTTAATCCTAATCACATAATCTCTAATCTCTAATCCCTAATCCTTAATACCTAATCCATAATCTTTAGTCCCTAACCACTAATCTCTAATCCTTAATATCTAAAGCTTAATCACTAATCTTTAATCAATAATCCTTAGTCCTTAATCACAAATCCCTACTCTATAATCTCTCATCCCTAATCCTAATACCAATCCCTTATTCTCAAATCCTTAATCCTTAATCTATAATATCGAGTCCTTAATCCAAAATCTCTAATTATAAATCACTAATCCCTAATCCTTATTACCTAATCAATAATCCCTAATCTTTAAAAATTAATCACTTAATTCTTAATCCCCAATCTCTAATCATTAATCTCATCATCTCTAAGCCTTAACCCTAATCCATAATCCCTATTACTTATTCCATAATCCCTACTCCCTAATCCTAAATCCTTAAACACTAATCCTGAATCATCAATCCTTAATTGATAATCTCTAACCCCTAATACTTAACCCCAAATCACTCCCTCCATAATCTATGATCCATAATAACTTGCCTCTAATCCGTAATCCTTAATCCATCACTTCTTCCTATTATTCTTCTTCTTCTTTTTCCTCCTCTTCCTCTTTTTCTTCCTCATCTTCTTCTTCTACTTCTCCCACATCTTCCTCATCTTCTTCTTTTTCTTCTTCTTCATCATCATCAACTTCCACTTCATCTTCTTTTTCTTCTTCTTTTTCTTCGTCTTCTTCTTCTCCGACTTCTTCTTTTTCCTCTACTTCCTCTTCGTTCTCTTCTTCTTCCACTTCTTTTTCTCTATTTTCTTCTTTTCTTATTCTTCTTCCTCCTCTTCTTCTTCTCTTTCTTCTTCTTCTTCTTCTTCTTCTTCTTCTTCTTTTCCTTCTTCTTCTTCTTCTTATTCTTTTATTTCTTATTCTCTTTCTATTTCTTCTTCTTCTTATTCTTCTATTTCTTTTTCTCTTTCTCCTCCTTCTTCTTCTTCCTCTTCTTCTTCTTTTTCTCTTTCTCCTCATTCTTCTCCATCTTTTACTCCTTGTCTTTTACCTTCTCCTCCTCCATCTCCTTTTCCTTCTTTGTCTCCTTCTCCATGTCGTTTTGGCTCTCTTTCTCCACCTTATTCTCCATCTCTTTCTCCTTCTTCTTCTCCTCCTTGTCTTCCTCATCCTTCTCCTTCTTCTTCGTTCTTTTTCTTCTTCTTCTTCTTTTTCTTCTACTTCTCTCTTTTTTCTTCTTTCTTCTTTCTTCTTTCTTCTTCCTTCTTCCTTCTTCCTTATTCCATATTCTTTCTTGCTTCTTCTTTCTTCTTTCTTCTTTCTTCTTTTTTTCTTGTTCTTTGTTCTTGCTCTTCTTCTTTTGCTTCTTCTTCTTCTCAAGATATTAGTAAGATATGTACTTACTCAGGAATGAAAAAAAGTCTATCAATTCTCATTTGCATTTGGTATTTCAGATACAGCTCAGGTGAGAGTTCAAAAAAATCAAAAGAATGACAAAAAGATTTTTATAGGACCTAAAGAAGTCCATTAAAGAAATCCATAGAGAATCTATATTTTATTTTAATTATTTTAAATTTTAATTTATATTTATTTTATCTACATTTCATTTTCTTTTTTTATTTTTTTTTATTTCAGATATCTCAAAAATCTTTTTCCCTTTCCTTCTTCTCCTTTCTTCCTTATCCCAAATCGCTTATCTCTAATTCGTAATCCCTAACCCCTAATCAATAACCCATAATCCCTAATCCCTAATCTCTAATCAATTCTTTATTCTCTAAACCTTAATCATTAATGCATAATCCCAAATCTTTAATCACTAATCCTCAATCTTAATACCAATCTCTTATTCATTAATTCCTTACCCATAATCTCTAATGCCCAATCCTTAATCTAGAATCCTTAATCACTAATCTCTAATTCTAAATCCCTATTTCTTAATCCATAATCTCTAATACATAATCCTTAAACTTTAATAATCAATCCCTTAATCTGTAGTCCCTAATCCCTAATTCTTATTCATTAATCCTTTCATCCCTGATCCCTAATTCCAACTACTTATTCTCTAATCCTTACTCTCTAATCTATAATCTTAAATCCTTAAACCCTAATTCCTAATTACTAATCCATAATCCCTAATCCTTAATCGTTAATGCTTAATACCTAAAACCTAATCCCTCCCACCTTAATCCCTAATACCTAATCTTTAATCCTTATTATCTAATCGCTAATCCCTAATCTATAAATCCTAATCCCTAATCCTTAATAACAAATCCCTAATAACTAATTCCTAATTCTTAATCTCTAATCCCTAATCTTAATACAAATCATTTATTCTCAATCCCTAATCCCTAATCTCTGAAACCTAATCCTTAATCTAGAATTCCTAATCACTATTCTCTAATCTGTAATCCTTATTTCGTAATCTGTAATCCCTAATCTGTAATCCCTAATCGTTAATAATTAATCTCTTAATCATTAATCATTATTCCCTAATCCTTAATCTTTGATGCTGTCATCCATAATCCGTAATCCATAATTTTTATTCCTTATTTCATAATCTCTACTTTCTAGTCCATAATCCTGAATCTCTAAATCATAATCCCTAATTATTAATTCTTAATACC
Organism: Vanilla planifolia; assembly: GCA_023846275.1. Taxonomy (NCBI): domain Eukaryota; kingdom Viridiplantae; phylum Streptophyta; class Magnoliopsida; order Asparagales; family Orchidaceae; genus Vanilla; species Vanilla planifolia. The sequence goes on along the minus strand of JAIUJO010000383.1, from coordinate 346,274 downwards.
TAATACCTAATCTCTCCCTCCATAATCTCTAATCCCTAATCTCTAAACCTTAATCCCACCCCCTTAATTAATAATCTGTATTTCTTAATCCCTAATCCCTCCATCTTTAATGCCTAAACTCTAATCCTTAAGCCCTAATTCCTAATCCTTAATGCATCTCTTCTTCCTCTTCTCCTTCTTTTTCTTTGTCTTCTTCTTCCTCTTGTTGTACTTCCTAATTCCCTTCTTCTTCTTCCTCATCTTCCTCTTCTTCTTCTTCTTCTTCTTCCTCTTCTTCTTCTCCTTCTTCTTCTTCTTTTTCTTCTTTCTTCTTCTTTTTCATCTTCTTCTTTTCTTTCGCTTCCTTTTCTTCTACTTTTTATTCTTCATCTTCCTCTTCCTCTATTTCTTCTATTTTTACTTCTTTTCTTATTCTACTTATTCCTTTTCTTCTTCTTTTCTTCTTCTACATCTTCTATTTTTATTTCTTCTTCTTCTTCTTCTTCTACTTCTTCTTCTAATCCTACTCTTTCTTCCTCTCCTTTTTTTTTCTTTCTCCTTCTCTTTCACCTTCTTCTTCTCCTTCCCCTTCTCCTTCTCCTTCTCCTTCTCCTTCTCCATCTCCTTCTCTTACTCCTTCTCCTTCTCTTTCTCCCTCTCATTCTCTTTCTCTTCTACCTTCTCCTCATCCTACTTCTCCTTCTTCTTCTTCTTCTTCATATTTGTCTTATTCCTTCTTTCTTCTTTCTTCTTTCTCCTTTCTTCTCTCCTTTTTCTTGTTTCTTCTTCCTTCTTTCTTTCATCTTCCTTCCTCCTTCCTTCTTCCTTCTTCCTTCTTCCTTCTTTCTTTTTCCTTCTTCTGTATTCTTCCTTCTCTTCTTCCTCTTCTTCTTCTTCTTTTTCCTCCTCTTCTTCCTCCTCTTCATCATCTTCTTTCTTCCTTCTTCTTTCTACCCTGTCCCTTCTTCCTTCTTTCGTCTCCTTAATTCGTAATCACTAATCATTAATCCCTAATCGTTAATCAATTGCAATTATCGAACCCATAATCTTTAATCTGTAACCTTTAATTCTTAATCTCTAATCCCTAAACACTAATCTCTAATGCCTAATCACTAATATATAATCTATAATCCATAATGTCTAATCTCTAATTTTTAATCTCTAATCCTTAATCACTATTCCCATGTCATTAATCCCTAATCCCTAATGCTTATCCTATTCCCTTAATCTCTAGTCACTAACCTCTAATAATAAATCCTAACCCAAATCTCTAATCTCTAATCCCAAATCCCTAATTTTTATTCCTTAATCCTTAATCTTTAATCCTAAATTCCTAATCTCTAATTGATAACTCTTAATCCTTCTTCTTGTTCCACTTCTTCATCATCTTCCTCTTCTTCTTCTTCTTCCTCTTCCACTTCTTCTTTGTCTTCTTCTTCTTCCTCTTCCTCTCTTTTTCTTCTTCTTCTTCATCTTCCTCTTCTTCTTCTTCTTCTTCTTTCTCTTCTTCTTCTTCCTCAACTTCTTCTTCTCCTTCTTTTTTTATTCTTCTTATTCCTCTTCTTCTTCCACATCTTCTTCTTCTTCTACTTCTTCTCTTTGTTCTTCTATAACTTCTTCTTCTTCCTCTTCTTCTTCTTCTTCTTCTCCTTCTTCTTCTCTTTCTTCTTTCTTTGTCTTACTTCTTCTCGTTCTTTTTCTGCTTCTACTTCTCCAACTCCTTCTCCTTCTCCTTCTCCTTCTCCTTCTCCATCTCCTTCTCTTTCTCCATCTCCTCTCCTTCCTCCACCTCTTTCTGCTTTCCCTTTTGCTTCTTCTTCTTCCTCCTCTTTTTTCTTCCTTCTAACTTCTTTATTCTTTCTTCTTTCTTCTTCCTTTTTCGTTCTTCCTTCCTTCTTTCTTCTCCTTTCCTCCTTCTTCCTTCTTACTTCTTCCTTCATTTTCATTCTTCCTCTTCTTTTTTTCTTATTCTTCCTTTTCCCCTTCTTCTTCCTGCTCTTTTTCTTCTTTTTTTGTTTTTCCTACTCCCTAATCCCTAACATTTAATCCATAATCACTAATCCATCCCAAATCTCCAATCCTTAAAATATAATCCCTAACATCTAATCCCTAATCTCTACTCCGTAAACTATAATACATAATACCTAATCGCTAATCCCTAATCTATAATCCATAATACTTAATCTCTAATCTCTAATCCATAATCCTAAACCCTTAATCACTAATCAAAAATCCTTAATCCCTAATCCCTAATCTTTAATGCTTATCCTAATCCCTTAATCTCTAATCTCAAATTTTAATCTCTAATCCAACATCCCAAATCTCTAATCTGTAATCTCTAATCTTAAATTGATTTTCCCTAATCTTCAATCCCTAGTCCTAAATCCTAAATCTATAATACCTAATCCTTAATAATTAATCCCTTAATTCTTAATCCATAATCTTTAATCACTAATCATTAATCCCTTTATTATTAATCTTTAATCCAAAATCCTTAATTCTGAATCTCTAATCCCTGTTACTATTTCCTAATCTTTATTTCCTAATCCCTAATCCTTAATCACAAAACCCTAATCCTTAATTACTAACCCTCAAATCCCTAACAACTAATCCCTAATCCTTAATCCCTCCCTTCCTAATCTTTAATCTATATTCCCTAATACCTAATCCCTAATCCTTCATTCCATAATCTCTAGTCTTTAATCCCTAACCCCTAATTCCAATTCCCTAATCCAACTTTTCTTCTTATTCTTCTTTTTTTCTTCCTCTTCTTCTTCCTCGTCTTCTTCTTTTTCTTCTTCCTCTTCTTCTTATTCTTCTTCCTCTTCTTCATCAACTTCCTCTTTTTTTTCTTCCTCTTCTTTTTATTCTTCTTCTTCCTCTTCCCCTTCTTTTTTTGTTCTTCTTCTTCTTCATCATTATCTTCCTCTTCTTCTTCTTCCTTGTCCTCCTCTTCTTACTCTTTGTCTTCTTCTTCTTCTTCTTCTCCTTTTTTTGTTCTTTTTATTCCTCTTCTTCATCCACTTCTTCTTTTTCTTCTAGTTCCTCCTCTTCTTCTTCTACTCCTTTTTTTGTTCTTTTTATTCCTCTTCTTCATCCACTTCTTCTTCTTCTAGTTCCACTTCTTCTTCAATTCCTTCTTCTTCTTCTTCTTGTTCTCCTTCTTCTTCTTCTCTTCACTCTTCTTCTCCTTCCCCTTCTCTTTGTCTTTGTTCTTTTCCTTCTCCATCTGCTTCTCCTTCTCCTATTCCTTCTCTTACTCCTCCTTCTCCTTCTCCATCTCCTTCTCCTTCTCATTCCCCTTCTCTTCTTTTGCCTCCTCTTCTTTCTTTTTTATTTCTCCTTCTTCTTCTTCTTCTTCTTCCTTCTCCTTTCTTTCTTCTTTCTTCTTTCTTCTTTCTTCTTCCTTCTTCCTTCCTTATTCCTTTCCCTTTCTTCCTTCTTTCTTCTTTCTTCATCTTTATTCTTCCTTTTGTTCTTTCACTTAGTTTTCTTCTTATTCTTCTTTTTCCTTTCCATCTTCTTTCTTCCTTCTCCCTAATCCCAAATCTTTAATCCCTAATCCTTCCTAAATCTCCAATCCTTTATGTTTATTCACTATCCTCTAATCCCTAATCTTTAACCCCTAAACTCTAATCTTTAATACCAAATGCCCAATCTATAATCCTTAATCTATAATCCATAATCCCTAATCTATAATCCATAATCCTTAGTCCCAATTCCTTAATTATTAATCACTACTCCATAATCACTAATCCTTAATCACTAATCTTTAATCTCTAATGCAAATAGTAATCCCCTAATCCTAAATCCTTAATCTCTAATGCATAATATTTAATAATAAATCTCTTAATTCTTAATTCTTAATCTCTAATCTCTAATCATTAATCCCTTCAAACTTAATCTCTAATTCCTAATCCTTGATACTAAACACCTAATCCCAAATCAATATTACTTATTCTCGAATCTCTACTCCCTAATCCCTAATTTTTAATCCATATATATCCTAATTTCTAATTGTTAACACTTAAATCCTTAATCCATAATCCCTCCTTCCCTAATCTTTAATCCCTATTTCATGATACATAATCCCTAAACCTTTAGTCTTTAATCCAGAGTACCTAGACTCTAACCCATAATCCATAATCCCTCATCCATCTCTTCTTCCTCTTCTTCTACTTCTTCTTGTTCTTCCTCTTCTTCTTCTTCTTCTTCTTCCTCATCTTGGTCTTCTTCTTCTTCTTCTTCGTACTCTTCCTCTTCTTCTTCTTCTTCTTCTTCTTCTTCTTCTCCTCCTTTTCATCTTCTTCTTCTTCTTCTTCCTTTTTTTCTTTTTCTTCTTCTTCTTCTTCTTTTTCCTCTTTTTCATCCACTTCTTCTTCTTGTTCATCTAATCATCTTCATCTTCCTCTTCTTCATTTTCCTTTTATTCTTCTTCTTCTTCTTCTTCTTTTACTTCTCCTTCTCCTTTTTCTTCATTTTCCTCTTCTTCTTCTTCTTCTTTTCTTCTTCTTCTTCTTCTTCTTTTTCTTCTTCTTCTTCACCTTCTTATTCTTCTACTTCTTCCTCCTCTATTTCTTCTTCTTCTTCTTTTGATCTTCTTGTTCATTTTCTTTTTCTTCTTCTTCTTCTTCTTTATCTTTCTCATCTTTTTCTTCATCTTGATCTTGTTTTTCTTGTTCTTCTACTTCTTCACCTTCTTCGTCTTTGTCTTCTTCTTCTTACTCTTCTCTTTCTCCTTCTTACTTTTCCCTAACCCCTAATACCTAATCTTTAATCACAAATCCTTAATCCCTAATGAATAATCCATCACTAATTTTCAACCCTCAATCTTTAGTCCCTAACCACTAATCCCTAATTGCTAATCCCTAAATTCTAATCTCTAATACTTTATCCATAATCCATAGTCTATAATCCATAAACCTTATACCTGATCTCTAATTCCCAATACCTATTCCCTAATCCTTAATCACTAACCATTAATTCTTAATATCTTAATATTTAATGTCTATTGCTAATCTTAGTCCTTTAATCTCTAATAAATAATCTCTATTGTCTAATCCTTAATCCTGCATCCCTAATCTTTAATCTCTAATCCCTAATCACTATTCCTTAATCTCTAATATTTAATCTTAAATCTCTAATCTCTAATCCATAATCCTTAATAATTAATCTCTTAAATTTCAATCCTTAATCTCTAATCCTTATTGATTCATCCCTTCATCCCTAATTCTTAATCCTTAATCCTTAATCCCTAATTTCTAATCTCAAATCTTTATTTCTTATTCCCTAATCCCTACTCCTAATCCTAAATCTTTAATCCCTAAATGCTAACACCCAAAATCCTAATAACTAAACTCTCATACTCTTATCTTCAACCTTTGTTCCCTAATGCATACCCCCTAATCCCTAATCCTTAATTCCCAACACCTAATCCTTAATCCCTTAAATTTTAAAACTTAATCTCTAATTCTTATTCACTAATCCCTTCATCCCTAATCCCTAATCCTTAAACTCTAATATCTAATCATATCTCACTATTTCTTATTCCCTAATCCCTACTCTTTAAACCCTAATCTCTAATCCCTAATTACTAAATTCTAATCCCTAATCACTAATCCCTACCTTCTTAGTCTTTAAACCATATTCCTTGACACTTAATGCATATTTCTTCAACACTTAATTCCTATTTCTAATTCCTAACCCCTGATCCTTAACCCTAATATGTCATTTCTTCCTCTTCTTCTACTTCTTCTTCTTCCTCCTCTTCTTTTATCTCTTCTTCTTCCTCTTCTTCTTCTTTTTACTCCTCATCTTCATCCTCCTCTTCTTCCTCTTCTGCTTCTTCTTCCACATCTTCAACTTCTTTTTCTTCTTCGTCTTCTTCCTTTTCTTCTTCTTCTTCTTCTTCTTACTCTTCTTCATCCTCTTCTTCTTCTTCTTCTTCTTCCTCTTCTTTGTCGTCTTCTACATCTTCTTAAACTTCCTCTTCTTCTTTTTGCCATTGCTCTTCTTATTCTTCTTCTTCTACTTCTTTCTCTTCTTCTTCCTCTACTTGTTCTTCTTCTTCTTCATCATTATCATCGTCTTCTTCTTTTTCTCGATCTTCTTCATCGCCTTCTTCTGTCATTTCTACTTCTTTTTCTTCCTCTTCTTTTCTTCTTCTACTTCTTCTTCTTCTTCTTTTTATTCTTCTTCTTCTTCTTCTTCTTCTTCTATTTTTCTTCTTCTTCTTCTTCCTCTTCTCTTCTTTTTCTTCTTCTTCTTCTTCTTCTTCTTCTTCCCCATCATCTTCCTTTACTTCTTTTTCTTCTTCTTCTTCTTTACCTTCTTCACCTTCTTCCTCTTCTTCTTCTTCTTCGTAATCCTTAATCCTCATTCCTTCATCCTTACTCCTTAATCCCTCTCTTTCTAATCTCTTATTCTTAGTTCTATAATTCTTAATCCATCCCACCCAATTCTTTAATCCCTAATCCCTAATTTTTAATCTCTAATCCTTAATATCTAATTCTTCATCCCTAATCCATCCATAATCCCTAGTTTATAATCAATATCTCTTATCTCTCATCCCTAATAACTAATCCGTAATCCTTAATATGTAATCCCTAATTTTTAATCCCTAATCCTTAATCTGTAATCTCTAAACCTTAATCTATGGTCTCTAATCCCTGATCCATAATCCCAAATCTTTAATCCCTAATCCCTAACCTCTAATTCCTAATCTTTAATCATTAATCCCTGATCCTTAATCTTTATTGCTAATCCTAATCCCATAATCTCTAATTCTTAGTCTCTAATTTTGAACCCTCCATCCTTAATCTCTAATCTCTAATCCTTAATCCGTAATCCCTATTCTCTAATTCTTAAGCCCAAATCCTATATTCTTAATCTGTCATCCCTAATCCTTAATAATGAATCCTTTAACTCTTAATCCTTAATCTCTACTCCTTAATCATCAAATTCTTCATCTATAATCTTTAATCCTTAATCTCCAATCCCTAATCCTTAATTCCTAATCATTATTCCCTAATCTCTACTCCCTAATCTTTAATCCCTAATCTATAAACCCTAATCCCTAACTGTTAACTCAAAAATCAATAATCATTAATCCTCTAACCCTTCGATCATTAATCTTTATCCCGTGTTCCCTGATACTCAATGCCTAACCCTTCTTCTTCTTCCTCTTTCTTTGCTTCTTCTTCTTCTTCTTCTTCTTCTTCCTCTTCCTCTTCATCTTTTTCTTCTTCTTCCTTTAATTGTTCTTCTTATTCTTCTTCTTCTTCTTCTTTTTCTTATTCTTCTTTTTCCTTCTAGTTCTTCTTCTTCTTCCTCTTCTATTCTTCTTCTTATCTTTCTTCTTCTTCTTCTTCATCTTCTTCTTCTTCTCTTTCTTCTCCTCCTCCTCCTCCTCCTCCTCCTTCTTCTTCTTCTTCTATTTCTTCTTCTTCTTCTTCTTCTTCTTCTTTCTCTTCTTCTTCTTCTTCTTCTTATTCATCGACTTCTTCTTCATCATCCTCTTCTTCTACCACTTTTATTTCTTCTTCTTCTTCTTCTTCTTTTTCTTCTTCTTCTTCAACTTTTTCTTCTTCTCTTCTGCTTGTTATTCTTGTTTTTCTTCTTCATCTTCCTCTACTTCTTCTTCTTCTTCCTCTTCATTTTCTTTTTCTTTTTCTTCTTCTTGTTCTTCTCTTCTTCTTCTTCCTCATATTCTTGTTGATCATCTTCTTGATCTTCTTCTTTATGTTCCTCTACTTCTTCTTTTTCTTCTTCTTCTTCATCTTCTTGTTCTTATTTATTTTCTTCCTTTTCTTCTTCTTCTTTTTCTTCTTCTTCTTCTTCTCCTTGTTCTTTTACTTCTTTTTCTTAAATTTCTTCTTTTTCTCCTTCATAATCCTTAATCCCTACTCCTTAATCCCTAGTCCAAAATTGCTCCCTCCTTAATCTCTCATCCCTAAATCAATATTGCCTTATCCATCCCTCCCAAATCCCTTATCTCTAATCGTTAATCCCTAACCCATAACCCCTAATCCATCCTTAATCAATAATCCCCAATCCTTAGTCTATAACCTTTAATCCTTAATCTCTTATTCCAAATCCCTAATACTTATTCCTTAATATATAATTCTTAAACCTTAATTCTTAATGCTTATTATTTTTTCTTAATCCATATTCTTTAATCTCTAATCCTTCTTACTTCACACTACCTCCTTCCTTCTTTGTTCTTCTTTCTTCTTTCTTCTTCTTCTTTATTCTTCCTCTTCTTTTTCTTCTTTCTTTCTTCTTCCTTTTTCTCTTTCTTCCTTCTTCTTATCTTCCTTATTCCTTCTTCCTTCTGCTTGATCCCTAATCCATAATCTATAATGCATCCCTATTCTCTAATCCTTAATCTTTAATCTCTAATCTTTAAACTCTACTCTCTAATACCTAATCCTTAATTTTTAATCTACAATTTATAATCCATAATTCTTAATATCTAATATATAATCCTTAATATATCCTTAATCTATAATCCCAAATCCTTAATCCCTAAGTTATAATCACTAATCTCTAATTCCAAATCCTTATTTCGTCATCCTTAATCCCAAATCTTTAATCTTTAATTTCTCATCCCTATCACCTAATCCCTAATCCCTAATCCTTAATCTTAATCCTTAATCCCTAATTCCTAATTTCTAATCCTAAATCTTTAATAACCTTTAATCCCTAATCTCTTATCCTTAAACTCTAATCTCTAATATCTAATCCTTAATCCCAAATCTATAATAAAAAAATCCTATTCATAATCTCTAATACCTAATTCCTAATTCTTAATCACTAGTCTCTAATCTTTAATCTCTAATCCCTAAACTATAATGCAAATCCAAATCCCTTAATCTATAATTTCTAGTCTTTAATGTCTACTCTTTAATCCTACATTCCTTTTCTCTAATATCTAATCCCTAATCCTTAGCCTTTAATCTCTAATTTCTAATCCTAAATTCATAATCTATAATCCTTTATCCTTAATAATTAATCCCTTAATTTTTAATCCTTAATCATTAATCCCTTCATCCCTAATCCCTAATCCATAATCCCCATTACTTATTCCTTAATCCCTAATCCCTAAACACTAATCCTTAATTGTTAACTCCTAAATCCCTTATCTCTAATCACTCTTTCCATAATCTTTAACCCATTTTCCTTAACACCTAATGCCAAATCCTTCATTTCTGAATCCTTAATCTCTAATCCCTAATCCTTAACCTCTAATCCCTAATCCCTAACCCATCAATTCTTCCTCTTCTTCTTTTACTTCTTCTGCTTCTTCTTCTCTCTTCTTTTTCTTCTTCTTCCTCTTCTTATTCTTCTTCCTAATCTTTGTCATCTTCTTCTTCCTCTTCTTTCTCATCTTCCACTTCTTCTTCTTCCTCTTCTTCATCTTCTTACTCTTCTTCATCATTTTCATCTCTTCCCGTTCTCCTTCTTCCTCTTTTTCTTCTACTTCTTCTTCTTCCTCTTCTTCTTTTTCCTCTGCTTCTTCTTCTTCTTATTTTTCTTCATCATCTTCATCTTCTTCTTTTTCTTCTTCCTCTACTTCTTGCTCATCTTCTTCCTCTACTTTTTCTTCTTCTTCTTCTTCTTCTTCTTCTCCTCCTTTTTCTTCTTCTTCTTCCTTTTCAATTTCTTATTCTTCTTCTTTCTCTTTTTTTTCTTCTCCATCTTCTTCTTCTTCTTCTTCTTCTTATATTTCTTCTTCTTCTTCCTCTTTATCTTCCTTTACTTTTTTCTTCTTCATCATCATCTTCTTCTTCTTCACCTTCTTCACCTACTTCTTCTCCTTCTTCCTCTTTTTACAATTCTCCTTCTTCTTCTTCTTCTTTTTCATCTTCTTTTTCTTCTTCTTCTTCATCTTCTTCTTTTTCTTCTTTTTCTTCTTCCTCCTTTTTCTTCTTGTTCTTTTTCTTCCCCTTCATCGTCATCTTCCTCCTCTTCTTCTTCTTCTTGTTCTTATTCTTTTTATCTTTTTCTTCTTCTTCTTCTTCTTCTTCCTCTTCTTCTTCTCGTTCTTCTTTTTCTTTCTTCTCCTTGTTCTTCTTTTTCTTCATCATTAACTTCTTCTTCTCTTATTTTTTGTAATCCTTAATCCTCATTCCCTAATCCCTACTCCTAATTCCATCGCACTCCAATCTCTTATCCTTAAATCTATAATTCCTAATCCATCCATTCCAAATCCGTAATTCTTAATCCCCAATCCATAATCTCTAAATGCTAATCCATAATCCTTAATCTCTAATATCTCATCCCTAATCTCCAATTCTTAATCCCTAATTTTTAATCCCTAATCTTTAATTATTTATCCTTAATCCCTAATTTCTAATCTCTCATGCCTAATCCTTAATCCCCAATCCTTAATCATTAACCCTTAATTCCTAATCCTTAAATCTTATTCCAAATTATAATCATTTAATATGTAAGCTTTAACCTTTAGTCCTAAGTCTTGAATTCCTAACCACTAATCATTAATCTTTAATCCTTAATTTTTATTCTCTAATCTCTAATCCTTAATCCTAAATCACTATATCATAATCCTTTGTAATTAATACCATAATGCTAAATCCCTAATCCCAAATCATTAATTCCTTCATCTCTAATCCCTATTTATTAATCCTTAATCCTGAATCCTTATTACTTTTCCTCAACCCCTTCCCTTTAATCCCTAACTCTTAATCCTCAAACCTTAATACCCTGTTGCCAATGCATATTCCCTAATATCTAATCCTCAATCCTTAACATCTAATCCCTAATCCATCTTTCCTTAATCCTTAAAATCGAACCCCTAATACCTAATCCTTAATCCATCTCTTCATCCTCTTCTTCTTCTTTTTCTTCCACTTCTTCTTTCTCTTCTTCTTCTTCCTCCTCTTCCTCTTCTTCTTCTTCTTCATCTTTCTTATTTTCTGCTTCTTCTTCTTCTTATTCTTCCTCTTCTTCCTCATCTTCCTCTTCCTCTTCTTCTTCTTCCTCTTCTTCTTCTTCCTCCTCTTCTTCTTCTTCTTCTTCTTCTTCTTCTTCCTTTTCTTCTTCTTCTTCTTCTTCTTCTTCCTCTTCTTCTTCTTCTTCCTCATCTTCTTCTACCTATTATTGTTCTTCTTCTCTTTCTTCTTCTTGTCTTGTTATTCTTCTTCCTCTATTTTTACTTCTTCTTCTTTCTTCTTTCTTCTTTCTTCTTTCTACTTTCTTCTATCTTCTTTCTTCTTCCTACCTCCATCCTTCTTCCTTCTTTCTTCTTCCCTCATATTTCTTGTTTCTTCATTGTTCTTCCTCTTCTTCTTTCTTCCTTCTTTCTTCTTTCATCTTCCTTCTTCTTTCTTCCATCTTCTTCTTTCTTCTTCTTTCTGCCTAATCCCTAAACTCTAATATCTAATCCCAAATCCTTAATCTATTATCCTTAATTACTAATCTCTAATCCTTAATCCTATATCATTAATCACTAATCCCTAAACCCTAATCCCAAGTCTCTAATCCTTACCCTAGTCCCTTAATCTTTAATCCTTATTCACTAATCTTAAATCTTATATCCTTAATCTTTCATCTTTAATCCTTAATCCCTAATCTTGGGTGCCTAATCTCTAATCCCTAATCTTTAGTAATTAATCCCATAATTCTTAATCCCAAATCTCTAATCTCTATTCATTACTCCCTTCATCCCGAATCTATAATCCATCCATAATCCCTAATCCATAATCCTTAATCTCTATCCTCTCTTCCCTAATCTCTAATCCCTAATCCCCAATCTCTAATCCATAATTTTTAATTCCTAATCCTTAACACTTTATCCCTAATCCTTAATCTCCAATCCCTAATCTATAGTCCCTAACCCTTAATCCCTAATCCCAAAACCTTTAATCTCTAAACCATAATCCCTAATCTCTAATCTTTAATCACTGATCCCTAATCTTTAATTCTTAATCCCTAATCTCAAATGCTAATCCTAATATCTTAATCTCTAATTCTTAATCTCTAATCCTGAATCTTACATACTCAATGTCGAATCCTTAATCCCTAATTCCTATTATCTAATTCCTAATCTCTAATCCTAAATTCTTAATCTCTAATCCCTAATCCTTAATAATTAATCAGTTAATTCTTAACTTTTAATCTCTAATTCTCAATAAATAAACCATTCATCTGTAATCCTTAATCCCAAATCTCTAATCATTAATCCCTAATCTTTATTACATATTCCTTAATCCCGACTTCCTAATCCCTAATACTTAATCTATAAACCCTAATCCATAATTGCCTACTTCCAAATCCCTAATCTCTAATCCCTCTCTACTTAATCTTTATCCTATATTCCCTAATAGTTAATGCTTAATCCTTTATTCCATCCATGCTAAACCCTAATCCCTAATCCATAATTCCTTATCCCAAGTCACATATCCGTCACTTCTTCCTCTTCTTCTCCTACTTCTTCTTCTTCTTCTATTTTCTCATTTTTCTTCTTCTTCTTCTTCCTCTTCTTCTTCTTCTTCTTCTTCTTCTTCCTCTTCTTTTTCTTCTTTCTTTCCTCTTCTTCCACATCTTACACTTCTTCTTCTTCTTCTTTCTCTTCTTCTTCTTCTTCTCCTTCTTCTTCTTCTTCATTTTCTTCTTCTTTTTCTTCTTCTTCTTCTTCTTTTTCTTCTTCTTCTTTCTCTTCTTCTTCTTCTTCATCTTCTTCTTCTTCGTTTTCTTCTTCCTTTTCATCTTCTTCTTCCTCTTCTTTTTCTTCTTCTTCTTCTTCTTCTTCTTCTTCCTCTTCTTCTTCCTTTACTTGTTATCCTTCTTCTTCTACTCCTCCTCCTTCTCCTTCTTGTTCTTGTTCTTCTTCATCTTCTACTATTTCTTCTTCGTCTTCTTATTCTTCTTCTTCTTCTTCTTCTTCTTCTTCTTCTTCTTCTGCTTCTTCTTCCTCTTCTACTTCGTTTTCTTCTTCTTATTATTAATATTTTTTTTCTTCTTCATCATCATCAACTATTCTTCTTTTATTCTTTTTCTTCTTTTTTTGCTTCTTCATCTTCCTCTGCTTCTTCTTCTTGTTATTATTTTTCCTCTTCATCTTCCTCTACTTCTTTTTTTTCTTCTTATTTATCTTATTCTACTTCCCTTTCTTTTCTTTTTCTTCTTCTTTCTCTTTATTTTCTCTTTCCTCTTCTTCTGTTGCTTCTTCTTCTTCTTCTTATTTTTTTCTTCTTCTTCTTCATCAACTTTTCTTCTTCTATTCTTTTTCTTCTTCCTTTTTCTCTTCTTCATCTTTGTCTGCTTCTTCTACTTATTATTTTTCCTCTTCATCTTCCTCTACTTCTTCTCCTACTTCTTCTTCTTAATCATCTTCTTCTTCTCCCCTTTCTTTTCTTCTTCTTTTACCTCTTCATTTTCTCTTTCTTCTTCTTCTTCTTCATCTTATTCTTTTTCTTCTTCTTTACCTTCTTCTCTTTTTCTTCTTTCTCATATTTTTGTTCTTCTTATTCATGTTCCTCTTCTTCTTCTTCTTCATCATCTTCTTCTTGCTCTTATTCATTTTCTTCCCTTTCTTCTTCTTCTTCTCCTTCTCCTCCATTTTCTTCTATTTTTTCTTGTTCTTCTCTTTCTTCTTCATAATAATTAATCCATATTCTCAAATCCCTACTCCTTAATCCCTTGCTCCCTGATTCCTAATCCATCCCTCCTAAATCCCAAATCTTTAATTCCTAATCCCTAATCTCTAATCCTTAATCCTTAATCCCTAGTCCCAAATCCTTAATATCTAATCTCTAATCCCTAATCCCTATTCTACACTTAATCCATAATCCCTAATCCTTAATCCCTAATCTATAATCTCTTATCTTTCATTCCTAATCTCTAACACTTAATTTTTAATTCTTAAACCTTAATCCCTATTCATTATTACTTTTCCTTAATCCATACTCTTTAATCCCTAATCCTTAATCCCTAAACCCTAATACCAGTTGTTAACTCATATTCTTTAATCCTTAATCTTTAAATGCTAATATCTAATCCCTAATCCCTCACAAATCCATCTCTTCATTCTCTTCTTCTTCTTCTTCAACTTCTTTTTCCCCTTCGTCTTCTTTATATTCTTCTTCTTCTTCTTCAACTTCTTTTTCCCCTTCTTCTTCTTTATATTATTCTTCTTCTTCTTCTCCATCTTCTGCAGTTTCTTCTTCTTCTTCTTCCTGCTCCTTTTCCTCATCTTCCTCTTCCTCTTCTTCTTCTTCTCAGTCTTTATCATCGTCTTCCTTTTCTTCTTCTTCTTCTTCCTTTTCTTCATCATCATCATCATCTTCTTCTTCTTCTTCATTTTCTTCTTCTTTCTTTTCATCATCTTCTTCTTCTTCTCCATTTTCTGCTTCTTCTTCCTACTTATGTGCTTTCTCTTCTTCTTCTTTTTCTTGTTCATCTTCTTTTTTTGTTCTTCTTTTCCTCTCCTTCTTCCTCTTCTTCTTCTTCTTCTTCTTCTTCTTCTTCCTTCATTCTTCTTTTTTTGTTCTTCTTTCTTCTTTCTACTTTCTTCTTCCTTCTTCCTTCAGCTTACCTCCTTCCTTCTTCTTTCTTCCTTCTTTTTTCTTCTTTCTTCTTTATTCTTCCTTTTCTTCTCCCTCTTATTCTTCTTCTTTCTACCTTCTTCTTTTCTTTTTTCCTCCTTCCTTCTTGCTTCTTCCTTCTCCCTTATCCCTAATCCTTAATCTCTGATCCATCAAAATTTTTTAATCCCTGATCTTTAATCTTCAACCTCTAATCCTAATCTTTGATCTTTAAACTTTAATCTCTAATACCCAATCCCTTATCTCTAATCTATAATCCATAATCCTTAATCCCTAATCCCTAATCCATCTTTAGTCCATAATCTCTAATCCTTAATCAATAAAATATAATCCTAATCTCTAATCACAAATCCCTAATCTGTAATCCCTAGTCCCTAATCCTTAATCTTTAATTGCTAATTCATCTCCCCTAATCCCTAATCCCTAATCATTATTCCTAAATCCTTGATTTCTAATCCTTAATTCCTAATCCCTAATCCCCAATCTTTAATAACCCCTAATCCTTAATCACTAATCCTTAAACCCTAATCTCTAATACATAATCCTTAATCCTAAATCTATATAAAAAATCCCTATTCATAATCTCTAATTTCTAATCCCTAATCCTTAAACTTTAATATCCAATCTCTAAACTTTCATCTCTAATTCTTATCTTATATCCCTAATCTCTAATCTTTAATCCCTAATCCCTAATATTTATTCCTTAATTCTTAATTCCTAATTCTAAATTCATAATCTATAATCCCTAATCATTAATCCCTTCATCTCAAATCCATAATCCCTAATCACCATCGCCTATTCCCTAATCCCTACTTTCCTAATCCCTAATCCTTAACCCCTAAACTCTGATCCTTAATTGCTAACTCCTAAATCCCTAATCCCACCTGAATCTTTATTCCACATTCTATAACACCGAATTCCTAATCCTTCATTTCTTCATCCCTGATCCCTAATCCCTAATCCTTAACCTCTGATCCCTAATCCATCACTTCTTCATCATCCTCTTCTACTTGTTCTTCTTTTGCTTCTTTTTCTTATTCTTCAGCCTCTTCTTCTTCTTCTTCCTCATCTTTGTCCTCTTCTTCTTCCTCTTCTTTCTAGTCTTTCACTTAATATTCTTGTTGTTGTTATTGTTCTTCTTCTTCCCCTTCTTCCTTTTCATCTTCTTCTTCTTCTTCTTCTTCTTACTCATCTTAATCTTTCTCTTCTCCTTCTTCTTCTTCTTCTTCTTCCTTTTCTTCTTCTTCTTCTACAATTTTTTCTTCTTCTTCGTCTTCTTTTTCCTCTTCTTCTTTTACTTCTACTTTTTCTTCATGTTCTTCTTTTTCTTCTTCTTCTTCTTCTTCCTCCTCTTCTTCTTACTCTTCTACTTCCTCTACTTGTTCTTCTTCTTTTTTACTTCTTTTTCTCCTTTTTCTTCTTCTTCTTCCACTTTTATTTCTTCTTCTTTTTCTTCCTCTTTTTTTT
Source organism: Vanilla planifolia (assembly GCA_023846275.1). Taxonomy (NCBI): domain Eukaryota; kingdom Viridiplantae; phylum Streptophyta; class Magnoliopsida; order Asparagales; family Orchidaceae; genus Vanilla; species Vanilla planifolia. Next base: position 330,261 of record JAIUJO010000383.1, on the reverse strand, counting down.
TTCTTCTCCTTCTTCTTCTACTTCTTCAATTTCTACTTCTTCTTCTTCTTCTTATTCTTATTCTTTTCCTTCTTCTTCTTATTCATCCTCTTCATCTACCTTTACTTCTTTTTCTTCTTCTTCTTCAACTTCTTCACAATCCTCTTCTACTTCTAAATTTTCTTACAATTTTCTTTCATCTACTTCTTCTTTTCTTCTTCATCTTCTACTTCTTCATCTTCCTCTTCTTCTTCTTCTTCTTCTTCATTATTTTCTTCTTGTTCTTCTTCTTCCCTTCTTCTATATCTTCCTCTTCTTCTTCTTCTTCTTCTTCTTTGCCTTCTTCTTACTGATATTCTTTTTCTCCTTTTCATCTTCTTCTTCTTCTTCTTCTTCTTCTTCTCCTCCTTGTTCTTCTTCTTCTTCGTCATCTTCTTCTTCTCTTTCTTCTTTGTAATCCTTTATCCCTATTCCCCAAACCTTACTCCTAAATCCCTCCCTCCCTAACCCTTGCTCCTTTTTCTTCTTCTTCTACTACTTCTTCTTCTTCTTCTTCTATTTCTTCTTCTACTTCTTCTTCTTCCTATTTTTTTCTTCTTCTTCATCTTTATCAACTTTTTTTTCTTCTATTCTTCTTGTTCTTCTTCATTTTCTTCTTCAACTTCCTTTGCTTTTTCTTCTTCTTCTTCATCATCTTCTTCTTCTTTAACTACTTTACCTTCTTCTTCTTCTTCTTCTTTCTCTTACCCTTCTTCTTCTTCTTCTTCTTCTCTTTCTTCTTCCTCTTCATTTTCTTCTTCTTTATCTTCCTCTTGATTTTCTTTTTTTTCATTTTCTTCTTCCTCTTCTTCTTCTTCTGCTTCTTCTTCTTCTTATTCACTTCTTCTTCTTCCATATTTTCTTGTTCTTTTTATTCTTCCTCTCATTCTTCATGTTACTGTTCTTCTTCTTCATTTTCTTCTTGTTCTTATTTATTTTCTTACTTTTCTTCTTCTTTTTCTTTTTCTTCTTCTTCTTCTTCTTCTTCTTCTCCTTGTTTTTCCACTTCTTTTTCATTTCCTTCTCCTCCTTCTTCTTCATAATCCTTAATCCCTATTCCCTAATCCATGCTACTTAAACCCTCCCTCCTTAATCTCTCATCTCTAAATCTATATTGCCCAATCCATCCCTTCTAACCCTTAATCTATAATCCTTAATCCCTAATCTATCTTAAATCCATAATCTTTAATCCTTAATCTATAATCTCTAATCCCCAATCTCTCATTCCTTAACCCTAATCCTTAATTTCTGGTCCTTAATCCTTAATCCCAAATCGATATTACTTTTCCTTAATCCATACTCTTTATTCCGTAATTGTTAACCCTAAACCCTAATACCTAGTTGCTAGTACATATTCTTTAATCCTTAATCCTTAATCCCTATTATTTAATCCCAAATCTCTAAACCCTAATGCCTAATTTCTAATCCACTTCTTCTTTTTCCACTTCATCTTCTTCTTCTTCTTCATATTCATCATTTTTTTTCCTCATTTTCTTCTTCTTCTTCTTCTTCTTCTTCTTCTTATTCTTCTTGCTCCTCTTCTTCATCTTCCTTTTCCTTTTCTTCTTCATCTTCTTCTTCCTCTTCTTTTTCTTCTTCATCTTCTTCTTTTTCTTCTTCTTCTTTTTCTTCTTCTTTTTCTTCTTCTTCTTCTTCTTTTTCTTCTTTCTTTTCTTCTTCTTATTCTTCTTCTTTTTAATTTCCTTCTTCTTCTTCTTCTTCTTCTCCTTCTTGTCCTTCTCCTTTCTCCTCCTCATCTTCTTCTTCTTCTTCTTCCTTTTCTCCTTGTTTTCTTCTTGTTGTTGTTTTCCTCTTCTTCTTCTTCTTCTTCTTTCTCTGCTCTTCTTTCTTCTTTCTTCTTTCTACTTTCTTCTTTCTTCTTTCTTCTTCCTTTTGACTTCCTCCTACCTGCTTCCTTCTTCTTTCTACCTTCTTTCTTCTTCTTCATTATTCTTCCTCTTCTTCTCCCTCTTCTTCTTCTTCTTTTTTCCTTCTTCCATTTTCTTTCTTCCTTCTTCTTCTTCCTTGTTCCTTCTTCCCTCTTGCTTCTTCTTTCTCCTTAATCCCTAATCCATAATCTCTAATCCATCCATATTCTCTAATCTCTAATCCCTAATTTTTAATCTCTAATCCTTTGTCTCTAATCGTTACACTTTAATCTCTAGTTCCTAATCCCAAATCAATTATCTCTAATTTATAATCCATAATCTTCAATCCTTAATCCATCCTTACTCCATAATCCCTAATCCTTAATCCTAATCTATAATCTCGAATCTTTAATTCCAAATCCCTAATTCGTAACCCCTAATTCTTAATCATTAATCGCTAATGCCTATCTCCTAATCCATAATCCCTAATCTCTAATCCTAAATCCTAAATACTTAATCCCTAATCCCTAATGCTAAATAACCTCTAATCCTTAATCTCTAATCCTTAAACTCTAATCTCTAATATCTAATCCTTAATCACTCTAATCACTAATACTAAATCATTAATCCCTAATCTATAATCGATAAACCATATTAATAATCAATAATCGCTAATCCCTAATCCTTAATCATTCATCCCTTATCCCTCATCTTTAATCTCTGATCCTTAATCCTGAATAGTAATGCTAATCCCCTAATGTCTAATGTCTAATATCTAATCTTTAATCTCCAATCTTTAATCAACATCCCTAATCTCTAATCTATAATCCTTTTCCCTAATCTTTATTCACTAATCTTTATTCACTAATCCCTAATTCCTAATCCTAAATTCTTCAATAATCTCTAATCATTAATATCTTCATCTCTAATCCCTAATATCTATTACTTATTCCCTAACCCCCACTCCCTAATCCTTAATCCCTAATCCCTAAACTCTAATCGTTAATTGCTAACTCAAAAATTCTTAATCCCTAATTCCTCCTTAATCTTTAACCCATATTCCATAACACTTAATGCCAAATCCTTCATTTCTAAATCCCTGATCCCTAATCTCTAATCCCTAACCTCGGATACCTAAACCTTAATCCATCACTTCTTCCTTTTTGTCTTCTTTTCTTCTTCTTCTTCTTCTTCCTATTCTTTTTCTTCTTCTTTTTCCTCTTCCTCTTCTTCTTCGTCATCATCGTCCTCTTCTTTTTCCTCTTCTTCCTCATCTTCCACTTCTTCTTCTCTTTCTTCTTCATCTCCATCCTCTTCTTCTTCTTCCACTTCTTCTTCTTACCCTTCTTCATCCTCTTCTTCTTCTTCTTCTTCTTCTTCATCTTCTTCTTCTTCAACATCTTTTTCTTCTTCCTCTTCTTCTTCTTCTTCTTCATGTTCTTTTTCTTCTTCTTCTTCTTCTTCTTCCTCTTCTTACTCTTCTTCTTCCTCTACTTGCTTTTCTTCTTCTACTTCTTTTTCTCCTTCTTCTTCTTCTTCTTCTTCCACTTTTATTTCTTCTTCTTCTTCTTCCCCTTCTCTTTCTTCTTCCTCATATTTTTCTTCTTCTCATTCTTCTTGTATTCTTCTTCATCAACTTCTTCTTCCTCTTCTTCTTCTTCCACTTCATCTTCCATTACTTTTCTTCTTCTTCTTCTTTTTCTTCAACTACTTCACTTTCTACTTCTTCTACTTCATTTTCTTACATTCTCATTCTTCTTTGTCTTCTTTTTCTCCTTCCTTTTCATCTTCTTCTTCTACCTCCACTTCTTCTTCTTCTATTTCGTCTTCTTCTTCTTCATTTTCTTCTTGTTCTTCTTCTTCCTCTTCTTCCTAATCTTCTTCTTCTTTTTCTTCTTTTTCTTCTTCTTTTTTTGTCTTCTTCTTATCCTTTTTCTCCTTTTCTTCTTCTTCTTCTTCTTCTTTTTCATCTTGTTCTTCTTTTTCTCCTTGTTTTACATCTTATTCATTGTCATCATCTTCTTCTTCATAATCCTTAATCCCTATTCCCTAATCCTTAGTCCTAAATCCATTCCTCCCTACTCTTTTATCCCTAAATTTATAGTTCATAATCCATCCCTCCCAAACCCTAATCTTTAACCCTTATTCTTTAATCCCTAATCTCTAATCCCTAATCCCTAATCCTTAATCCTTAATTTCTTATCTCTCATCCCAATCTCTAGTCCCTGTCATTAATCCATAATTTTTAATTCCAAATCCTTCATCCTTGATTTGTAATCCCTAATCCCTAATCTCTTGTCTCTAAGCTCTAATCTTTAATACTTGTTTCCTAATCCCTAATCATTAATAGCTAATTCTTAATCCCTAAACCCTCTTCTTAATTATAATCGTTCAATATCTAAGGTTGACCCTATAATCCCTAATCTCAAATCGTTAAACTTCAATCACTAATACCAAATCCCTAATCCTTAATCTCTAATCTATAACCCATAATCCTTTCATTAATCCATTCTTACTCCATAATCCCTAATCCTTAGTCTGTAATCTATAATCTTTAATCTCAAATCCCATATCCCTTTTTCGTAATCCCTAATCCCCATTACTTAATATTTAATTGCTAATACAAATCCTCTAATCTCTAATCCTTAATCCCTAATTTGTAATCCTTAATCCCTAATTCCTAATCTTTAATCCCTAATCCTAGATCCTCAATTCTTAATAACCTCTAATCCCTTATCTCTAATCCTTAAACTCTAATCTCTAATACCTAATTCTTAATCCCTAACTTATAATACATAAATCTTATTCATAATCTTTAATCCTAAATCCTTAATCTATAATCCTTAATCACTAATTCCTAATCTTTAATCTTTAATCCCTCATCTCTAATACAAATCATAATCCCTTAATCTCTAATCTCTAATCTTTAATCCTTAATCCTGAATCATATATCTCTAATATCAAATCTCTAATTCCTAATCCCTATTCTTTATTCTCTAATCCCTAATTCTTAATCCTAAATTCTTAATATACAATCCCTAATCCTTAGTAATTAATCCCTTAATTTTTAGTCTTTAATCACTAATCCATCATCCCTATTCTCTAATCCTTATTAATTATACCCTAATCCCTACTCCCTAGTCCTTAATCCATAATCCCTTATCCCTAATCCCAAATACCAAAACTCTTATCTTTCTTCTTCTTCATCATCTTCTTCTTCTTCTTCTTCCCCTTCATCTCCCTTTACTTCCATTGCTTCTTCTTCTTCTTCATCTTCTTCTTCTTCAACTTCTTCACCTTCTTCTTATTCTTCTTTCAATTCTCCTTATTCTTTTTTTTTTCTTCTTCCTTTTCTCCTTCTTCTTCTTCTTCCTTTTCTTCTTATTTTCTTCTTCTTCTTCTTCCTCATTTTCTTCTTGTTCTTCTTCTTCTTCTTTTTCCTCATCTTCCTCTTATTCTTCATCTTCTTCTTATTATTATTCTTCTTATTCTTCTTCTTCTTTGTCTTCTTCTTGTTCTTATTCTTTTTTTTCCTCTTCTCCTTCTTCTTCTTCTCCTTCTTCTTCATAATCCATAAACCCTATTCTCTAATCCCTACTTCTAAATCCCTTCATTCCTAATCTCTCATCCTTAAATCTATAATTTCGAATCCATCCCTCAAAAATCCCAAATCCATAGTCCTTAATCCCTAATTTATTATTCTTAATCCATCTCTAATCCCTAATCCCTAATCTTTAATCCATAATCTCTCATCCCTAATTTCTAATCATTAATGCCTAATTTTTAATTCCTAATCCTTAATCCCTAATCTCTAATACTTAATCTCCAATGCCTAATTAATAATCCTTGATTATTAACCCCAAAAACCTTCTTTTAATTATAATCATTTAAAATCTAAGATTTAACCTCTAATCCTTAACCGTAAATCCAAAATCCCTAATCACTAATCTCTAATATATAATTCATAATTCTTTTTCCATAATTTGTAATCCATGATCCAAAATCTCTGCACCATAATCTTTTGTAATTAATCCCTTAATCCTAAATCCCTAATCCTTAATCAATAATCACTTCATCTACAATCCCTAATTCTTAATCCTTAATATGGAATCCCTACTAAATTTCCATAATCCCTAACAATTAATCCTCAAACCCTAATACCTAGTTGCTAATCCATATTCCCTATTCTCTAATCCTAAACCGTAATCCTTAAACCCTAAAATCCCATCCCTAATCCCTCCTTCCTTAATCCTTAATCCCTAACCCCTAATCCATAATCCATCTCTTCATCTTCTTCTTCTTCTTCTTGTACTTCTTGTTGCTCTTCTTTTTCTTCTTCTTCTTCTTCCTCCTCCTCTTACTCTTCTTCTTCTTCTTCTTTCTCATTTTGTTCTTCTTCTTCTTCTTCCTCTTCTTCCTCACCTTCTTCTTCCTCTTTTTCTTCTTCTTATTCCTTTTCTTCTTCTTCTGCTTCTTCTTCCTCTTCTTTTTCTACTTCTTCTTCTTCTTCAACCTCTTCTTCTTCTTCTTCTTCTTCTTCCTCATCTTCCTCTTCCTTCTTTCTACTTTCTTCTTTCTTCTTTCTTCTACTTTCTTCCTTCTTCCTTCTTCTTACCACCTTCTTCTTCATTCTTCCTTCATCTTTCCTTTTTCTTCTTTATTCTTCTTCCTCTTCTTCTTTCTTCCTTCTTCCATCTTTTTTCTTATTTCTTCCTTCTTCTTCTTCTTCCTTTTTCTTTCTTTGTTCTCCTTAATCTTTAATCCTTAATATGAAATCTATCTGTAATCTATAATCTATAATCTTTAATCCCTAACCTCTTCTTAAATTCTAATCTCTAATACTTAATCCCTAATCTATAGTCTCTAATCCCTAATTCCTAATCCCTAATCCATAATCCTTAATCCCTAATCTCTAATCACAAATCCTTTTATAATCCTAAGTCTTTAATCCTCATCTTAATCCCTTAATCTTTAAACTTTAGTCTCTAATCACTAATCTTGAATCCTATAACCTTAATGTTTAATCTCTAATCCTTAACACCTAATCTCTATTCCCTAACCCTTAATCCTTAAACCTAGGTCCCTAATCTCTAATCCTTAGTCCTTAATAATTAATCTTTTAATTCTTAATTCCTAATCTCTAATCCCTATTCATTAATCCCTTCATCCCTAATCCCTAATCTATAATCTATAATCATTAATTCTTAATCCCTAATCATAATTACTTATTCCCTAACTTCTACTCCCTAATCTTAACTCCCTAATCCCTAGTTACTAACTCCCAAATCTTTAATCCCTAATCCTTAATTCCTCTTCTTCTTCTTTTTATTATTTTTCCTCTTCTTCATCTTCATCTTCTTCTTCTTTCTTCCTTCTCCCTTCTTCTTTCTTCTTTCTTCCTTCATCTTTCTTCCATCTTCTTCCTTCCTCCTTCTCCTTAATCATTAATCCCTAATCCTTAATCCCTAATCTATCCCAAATATCTAATCTCTAATCTTTTATCTCTAATCTCTCATCCCTAATCTCTAATCCTTAAACTCTAATTTCCAACACCTAATTCATAATCTTCAATGCCTAATTTATAGTCCACAATACCTAATCTATAATCTCTATTCATTAATTTCTAATCTTTAACCACTAGTCTGTAATTTGTAAACCCTAATCTATAGTCTCTAATCTAAATCTTAATTCCTTAATCTCTAATCCTAAATCCTACATAAAAAATCTTTACTCTCTAATCCCTAATCCTAAATCCCTAATCTCTAACCACAAATGCCTAATAATTAATCTCTTATATCTTTAATCCTTAACATCTAATCCTTAATCACTAGTCCCTCCTCCTTAATCCCTTATCCATAATCTACAATCTTTAATCATTAATACTTAATCCTAAATCCCCACCAATTATTCCTTAATTCCTATTATTTCTTCCCTAATCCTTAATCCCTAGTCCCTAGTCCCTAGTTTGAAACTACCAAATCACTAATTTCAAGTCCTTAATCTATAATACCTAATCTCTAATCTAATCCATAATACCTAATGCTAATTCCTAATCCTTAATCAATCACTTCTTAATCTTCTTCTTCTTCCTCCTCTTCTTCTTCCTCTTCTTCTTCCTCTTTTTCTTCTTCTTCTTCTTCTTGCTCTTCTATTTCCTCACCTTCTTCTCTTTCTTCTTCGTCTTACTCTTCTCCTTTTTATTCTTCTTCTTCTTCCTCCTCTTCCTCTTCTTCTTCTTTGACTTCCTCTTCTTCTTCTTGCTCTTCTTCTTCTTCTTCATCCTTTTCTCTTTCTTCTTCTTCTTCTTAATCTTCTTATTCTTCTTCTTCATCATCTTCTTCTTCTTCCTCTTCTCCCTTTTCTTCCTCTTCTTTTTATTCTCCTTCTTCTTTTGCTTCTTCATCTTCTACTTCTTCTTCTTGTTCCTCTTCTTCTTCTTCTTCTTCTTCCTTATCTTCTTCTTCTTCCTCCTCCTCTTCTTCTTCTTATTATTCTTTGAATTCTTCTTCTTTTCTTCTTCTTCTTCTTATTCTTCAACCTCTTCTTCTTTTTCTTCATTCACTTCTTCTTCTTATATTTGTTCTTCCTCTTCATTCTCTTCTTGTTCTTCATCTCCTTCTTCTTCTTCTTCTTCTTCTTCTTCTTTTCTTATTCTTTTTCTTTTCCTTTTTCTTCTTCTTCTTCTTCTGCTTCTTCTTCCTCTTGTTGTTCTTCTTCTTCTAAATTTTCTTATTCATTTTCCTCTTATTCTTCTTGTTCTTCTTCGTCTCCTTCATCTTCTTCATTTACTTCTTCTTCTTCTTTTACTTCATATTCATCCTTATGACCTTTTTCTTCTCCTTAATTCTTCTTCTTCTTCTTCTTCTTCTTCTTCTCCTTCTTCTTTGTAATCCTTAATCCCTACTCCTTAATACCTTCCTAGCTAATCTCTCATCCTTAAATCTATGTATCCTAATCAATCCCTCCCAAATCCTTAATCGCTACAATCTAATCCATAATCCTTAATTCTTAATTCTTGATCCTTAATCTCTAATCCTTAATCCCTAATCTAATCTTAACCCATAATCCCTAATGTTAAATCTTTAATCCCTAATCCTTTATCCTCAATCCCTAATCTCTGGTCACTAATCCCTAGTCCTTAATCCTTAATCCCTAATCCCTAATCCTTAAACCCTATTCTTAATTGTAGTCATTTAATCTCTAATCCTTAAACTCTAATTCGTAATCCTGAATCCCAAATCCTTAATCACTAATATCTAATCCTTAATCCCTAATTCTTATTCCCTAATTCGTAATCCCTAATCCAAAATCTTTATCCTTGGTAATTAATCCCTAATCTTAAGTCCCTAATCATTAAACCCTTCATCTAAAATTTCTAATCCTTAATCTCTAATGATTATTACTTTTGCTTAATCCTTAACCCTTAATCCCCAAACCCTAATACTTTGTTAAAAATCCAATTCCTTAATCTCTAATCCTTAATCTCTAACATCTAATCCCTAACCCCTCCCTTCTTAATCCCTAATCTTTAACCACTAGTCCATAATCCATCTCTTCATCCGCTTCTTCTTCTTCACCGTCTTCCTCTTCTTCTACTTCTTCTTGATTTTCTTCTTCTTCTTCATCTTCCTCCTCCTCTTCTTTCTCATCTTCCCCTTCTTCTTCTTCTTCCTCCTCTTCTTCTTCTTCTTCCTCTTCTTCTTCTTCGTCTTCTTCTTCTTCTTCTTTTTCTTCTTCTTCCTCTTCCTCCTCATCTTCTTTATCCTCAACTTCTTCTTCTCCTTCTTCTTCTTTTCTTGTTCTTCTTCTTCCTATTCTTCTTTCTTTTCTTCCTTTTCTTCTTCTTCTTCTTCTTCCTCCATTCTTCTTTCTTCTTTCTACTTTCTTCTTTCTACTTTCACCTTTCTTCTTCCTTCTTCCATCTTCCTATCTCCTTCCTTCTTTCTTCTTCCTTCTTCCTTCATCTGTCTTCTTTCTTCTTTATTATTCCTCTTCTTCTCCCTCTTCAACTTCTTCTTTTTTCCTTCTTCTTTCTTCCTTCTTCTTCTTCTTCTTCCTTCTTCCTTCTCCTTAATCCCAAACCCTTAATCCCTAATCCATCCCTACCCTTAATCCCCAATGTTTAATCCCTAACTTCTAATCCTTAGTCACTACTCCCTAAACTCTTGTCTCTAATACCTAATCCTAAATTCTTAATCTGTAATCCATAATCCATAATCAATAATCCCTAATCTCTAATCCTAATCTCTAATCATTAAGTACTAATCCCTAAACTCTAATCCCTAGTCCCTAATCATAATCATAATCCCTAAATCTCTAATCTTTAATTCTTAATCTCTAATCCTGAATCTTGTATTTAATCTCGAATCCTTAATCCCTATTCCCTAATCCCTAATCACTAATCATTAATCTTGAATAATTAATAACTTAATTCTTAATCCATAATCTTTAATCTCTAATTATTAATCTCTTGATCTCTATTCCAATCCATAATCCTTCACCACTAATCCTTAATCCTTAGACCTAATCACTTATTTCCTAATCCTTACTCCTTAATCTTTATTCCCTAAACCCTAATCCCTAATTGCTAATTCCATAATTTATAATCCTTAATTTGTAATTCTCAATCACTAATCTTTTTCTCCCTAATCATTAATCCATATTCCCATATACCAAATCCCTAATCCTTCCTTCCATAATCGATAATCCTCAATCTATATCCCTTAATCAATAATCTCTAATCCATCTCTTCTTTCTCTTCTTCTTCTACTTCTTCTTCTTCTTCTACTATTATTTCTTTATCATCCTTATCTTCATCTTCTTCTTCTTTCTATTCTTCCTCACCTTCCTCTTCTTCTTCTTCCTCTTTTTCTTCCTCCTCTTATTCATCTTCTTCTTCTTCTTCCTCCTCTTTTTCTTTTATTTCTTCTTCTACTTCTTATTTTTCTTCTTCTTTTTCTTTTTCTTTTTCTTCTTCTTCTTCTTCTTTTTCCTTTTCTTCATCATCATCTTCTTCTTCCTCTCCTTCTTCTTCATGTTCTACTTCTTCTTCATCTTCTTATTCTTCTTTTTCTTCTTATTCTTCTTGTTCTTCTCCTTCTTCTTTTTGCACTTCTATGTCTTCTTTTTCTTCTTCTCCTTCTTCTTCTTCTCCTTCAACTTCTTTTTTTTCTTTTTCCTCTTCTTCTTCTTCTTCTTCTTCTTGACTTCTTTTTGACTTCTTCTTTTTCTTCTTCTTCTTCTTCATCATCTTTTCTTGTTTTTCTTTTTCTTAATCCTCCTCATCATCATCATCTTCTTCTTCTTCTTATTAATCTTCTTCTTCTTCGTCTTCTTCTTCTTCTTCTAGTTCTTCACCTTCTTCTCTTCTTTGTGTCACTATTCTCCTTCTTCTTCTTCCTCTTCTTTTTCTTTCTCTTATTCTTCTTTTTCTTCTTCTTCTACTACTATTTCTTCTTCTTCTTCCTCTCCTTCTTCTTCTTCATCTTACTCTTCCCCGTCTATTTCTTCTTCTTCTTCTTATTCTTCTTCTTCTACTTCGACTTCCTCTTCTTACTTGGCTTATTATTCTTCTTCTTCCTCATCTTCTTCCTGTTCTTCTTCTACTTCTTCCTCTTCTTCTTCTTCTTCATCTTTCCCTTCTTCTTCTTCTTCTTCTTCCTCTTACTCTTCTTCTTCTTCTTCTTCTTCTTCTTCTTCTTCTTTGTATTCTCTTGCTTTTTCTTCTTCTAATGCTTCTTCTTCTCCTTCTTCTTCTTCTTCTTCTTCCACTTTTTTCCTACTCTTCTTCTTGCTATCTTTTGTCATCTTCCTCCTCCACTTCTTCTTCCTCTTCTTCTTCTTCTCCTTCTTCTTCCTCTCTTCTTCTTTTTCTTCTTCTTCTTCTCCTTCCTCTTGTTCTTCTTCATCTTGTACTTTTCCCAATTCTTTTTCTTCTTCTTCTTCTTCTTCATCTTCCTCTTCTTATTCTCCTCCATCTTCTTCTTCTTCATCCTGTACTCCTTTTTCTTCATCTTTTTCTTCTTTTTCTTCTTCTTTTTCATCTTCTTATTCTTATTCTTTATTCGTCATTTTCTTCTTCTTCTTCTTCTACTTGTTATTCTTCTTCTACTTCTTCTTCTTCTTTCTCCTCTTCCTATTCTTCTTCTTCTTCATTTTCTTAAATTTCTTCCTCTTCATCTTCTTCTTCCACTTCTTCTGTCACTTGTTCTTCTTCTTCTTCTTCTTCTTTCCCTTCTACTTCTTCTTCTTTCTTTTCGTTGTCTTCTTCTTCGCCTTCTTCCTTTTCTTCTTCTTCTTCTTCTTTTACTTCTTCCTCCTTTTCCTCTTCTTTTTCTTTCATTTCTTTTTCTTGCTTTTGTTCTTCCTCTTTTTCCTCTTCTTCTTCCTCCTCTTTTTCTTCTTCTTCTTCTTCTTCTTCTTCTCTTCTACTTTTTTTACTCCTTTTCTTTTCTACTACTACTTCTCCTTCTTCTTCTACATTTTCCACTTCTTTTACCTCTTCCCTTTCATTTTCTTCTTCTTCTTTTCCTTCATTGCCTCTTCTACTTCTTCTTCTTCTTCTTCTTCTTCCTCTTCTTATTTTGATTCTTGTTCTTGCACTTCTTCTTCTTCTTCTTCTTCTTCCTCTTCTTATTCTGATTCTTGTTCTTGCACTTCTTCTTCTTCTTCATCTTCTTCCACTTCTTCTTCTTCTACTTCTTCTTTTTATTTCTTGATCCCTAATCCTTAATACTTAAACCTAATGTCTAATCCCTAGTCCCTGATCTTTATCCCTACACCTTATTCCTGAATCCCTACTCCCTAATACGTAATAACAAATCTCTAAACCCTAATATCTAATTTCTAATCTGTAATGCCTAATCCCAAATCCCTAATCTCTAATCTCTAATCCCTAATCCTTTACCCCTAATGCCTAATCTCTAATCCCTCATTTCTTAATTTTTAATTCTTAATCCTTAATCTCTAATCCCTAAACCTTAATCTTAATTATAATCATTTAATCTCCAATTGCCAATCCCTAATCTCTAATCCTTAATCTTGAATCCAAAGTCCCTAACCATTAATCTCTTATCCTTAATCTTTAATCCATATTCTCTAGTTTGTAATCTCTAATCCTAAATCACTAATCTATAGTCCTTAGAAATTATTCTTTTAATCTTAAATCCCTAATACATAAGCATTAATCCCTTCATCCTTAATCCTTAATTACAAATCCTCAATCCCAAATCTCTTTTACTTATCACTTAATCCCAACTTTTTAATCCCTAATTCTTAATCTCGAAAATCTAATACCTAATTACTAATCCTTATTCCGAAATCACTAATCCCGAACACTTAATCCTTAATACATAATCCTTAATCTCTCTTATATTAATCCCTAACTTCTAATCCATAGTCTCTAATCCATCACCTAATCCTCTTCATCTTCTTCCTCTCTCACTTCTAATTCCTCTTCTTCTCCTTCTTCTTTTTCTTCTTCTTCTTCCATATTTTCTTCTTGTTCTTCTTCCTCTTCTTCCTTATCTTCCTCTTCCTCATCTTCTCCTTCTTCCTCTCTCTCTTCTTCTTCTTCTTCTCCTTCTTCTTCCTCCCCTTCTTCTCCTTCCTCTTCCTCCTCTTCTTCTCATTCTACTTCTTTTCTTGTTCTTATTTTGCCTCTTCTTCTTCCTCTTCCTCTTCTTCTTCTTCTTCTTCTTCTTTTATTTCTTCTTCTTCTTTGACTTCTCCTTCTTCTCCTTCTCCTTCCCCTACTCCTTCTCCCTACCCTTCTCCATCTCCTTTGTCATCTCCTTATCCTTCTCCTTCTTCTTCTCTTTCTCTTCCTTATTCCTCTCATCCTCCTTCTCCTTTTCCCTCTCCTTCTTCTTCTTCTTTCTTCTTTCTTCTTTCTTCTTTCAACTTTCTAATTTCTCATTTCTCTTTCCTTCTTCCTTCTTCCCTCTTCGTTCTTCCTCCTTTCTTCTTTATCCTTTATTCTTCTTCTTTTTCTTCTTTTCCTCTTCTTCTTTGTCCTCTTTTTCTTCTTCTTTCTTCTTTCTTCCATCTTCCTTCCACCTTCTTCTTTCTTCCTTCTACTTCATCTTCATTCTTCCTTCTTCCTTCTCCTTAATCCCTAATCTTTAATCCCAAATCCATCTCTAATCTCTAATCCTTAATCCCTAATCTTTAATCCCTAACCTTTAATCCCTAAACTCTAATTCCAAAAAAATAATCACTAATACCTTATCCCTAATCTTTATTACTTAATCTATAATCCATAATCACTAATCCCTAAACCTTAACCCTTAATCACTAATCTCTAATCTTGAAACCCTATATCCTAGTCTCCAAGCTTAATCTTAATCCCTTAATCTCTAATCACTAACCTATAATTTCTAATCTTAAATCATATTACCTAAATGTTTAATCCTAATCCCAAATCCCTAATCCTTAATCCTAATCGTAAACCCTTGATCTCTAATTCCTCTTCTTCTTCTTCTTATTCTTATTCTTATTCTTATTCTTCTTCTTCTTCTTCTTCCTCTACTTTCTCTTCTTCCTCTTCTTCTTCTTTCTCTTCTTTTTCTTCTAATTCTACATCTTCTTCTTCTTCTTCTTCTTCTTATTTTTCTTCTTCTTTTACTACTACTACTACTACTTCTTCTTTTTGATCTTCGTCTTCTTCTCCTCTTCTTCTTCTTCTTCTTCTTCCTCTTCTTCTTGTTCTTCTTTGATTTCTTTTTCTTGCAATTCTTCTTCCTCTTCTTCTCCTCTTCTTCTTCCTCCCCATCTTCCTCATCTTCTTTTGTTCTTTTTCTCTTTCTTCTTCTTTTTCATCTTCTTCTTCTTCTTTTACTTCTTCCTCATCTTCTTTTTGGACTTATACTTTTACCTCTTCTTTTTCCTTTACTTTTTCTTCTTCTTCTCCCTCATCTTCTTCTTCTTCTTGTTTTTCATCTTCTTCTTCTTCATCCACTTCACCTTTTTTCTCCTTAATTCTACTTCTTTTTCTTCTTCTTCTTCTTCTTCCCTTTCTTCTTCTTCTTCTTCTTCTTCTTCCTCTTCTAGTTCCTGTTCTTCTTCTACTACTACTACTACTTCTCTTCTTCTTCGGTTTTCCTACTTCTTCTTCTTTTTCTTCTCCTTCTTCTTCTTCTTTTTCTTCTTCTTCTTATTCTTGTTCTTGTAATTTTTTTTCTTCTTCTTGTTGTTGTTCTTCTTCTTCTTAATGTTCTTCTTCTTCTTCTTCTTCTTAATCTTCTTCATCTTCTTCTTCTTCTTCTTCTTCTTCCTCCTCTTTTTCATCCACTTATTTCTTTTCCTCTTCTTCCTTCTCTTCTCCTTCTTCCTCTTCTTCTTTTTCTCTTTCTTCTTCTTCTTCCTATTCTTCTTATTCTTCTTCTCTTCTTCTTCTTCCTCTTCTTCTTTCTATTCTTCCTCGTTTTCCTCCTCCTCTACTTCTTCTTCTTCTACTACTTCTTTTTCTTCTTCTTCATCTTCTTCGTCTTCTTCTTCAACTTCTTCTTCTTCTTTTTCTTCGTCTTCTTCCTCTTCTTCTTCTTCTTCTTCTTCCTCCTCCTCCTCTTCCTTTTCTCCTTATTCTTCTTCTTCTTCTACTTCTTCTTCTTTCACTTCTTCTTCTTCTTCTTCTTCTTCTTCTTCCTCCTCCTCCTCCTCTTCTTCTTCTTCTTCTTCTTCCTCCTCCTCCCCTTCCTCCTTCTTCTTCTTCTACTTCGTTATCTTCCTTCTTCTTTCCCCTTTCTTATTTCTCCTTTCGTCTTCCTTCTGCCTTCCTCTTTCCTCCTTCCTTCTTCCTTCTTCCTTCTTCCTTCTTCGTTCTTTTTTCTTCCTTCTTTCTTTTTCCTTCTTTCTTCTTTATTCTTTCTTTTTTCTTTTTCATTTTTCTTCTTTCATCTTCTTTTTTCTTCTTTCTTCTTCTTTCTTTGTTCTTTCTTTTTTATTCTTTCTTTGTTCTTCTTCTTCTTCTTCTTCTTCCTCTTTCTTCTTTTTCCTCTTCTTCCTCTTCTTCTTCCATTTCTTCCACTTCTTCTTCTTCTTCTTCTTCCCCTTCTGCTTCCTCTTCTTCATCATCTTCTTCTTCTTCCAACTCCTCTTCTTCATCTTCCTCGTCATCTTCTTCTTCTACTTCCACTTCTTCCTCATCTTCCTCGTCTTTTTCTTCTTCTTCTTCTTCTTCTTCTTTCTCTTCTTCTTCTTCTCGTTCCACTTCTTTTTCCTCTTCTTCTTCTTCCACTTCTTATTCTTCTTCCTCTTTTCCTTCTTTTTCTTCTTCCCCTTCCACTTTTTGTACTTCATCTTTTGCTTCTTCCTCTTCTTGTTCCTCATCTTGCTGTTCTTCTTCTTCTTCTTCTTCTTTCTCTTCTTCATCTTCTTCTTTCTCTTCTTCTTCTTGCTCTTCTTTTTCTTCTTTTTCTTCTTCCTCATCTTCTTGTTGTTCTTCTTCCTCTTCTTCCTCATCTTCCTCTCCCTCTTCATCTTCTTCTTCTTTGTCTTTCTCTTCTTCTTCTTCTTCTTCTTCTTTATATTCTTCTTCTTTCACTTATTCTTCTTCTTCTTCTACTTCTTCTTCTTCATCATCTTCATCTTTTACTTCTTCTTCCTCTTCTTCCTCTTCTTCTTTCTCTTCTTTGCCTTCTTCTTCTCCATTTCCATCTTCTACTCTTACACCTCCTTCTTGTTCTCCTCTTCCTCCTTTTCCTTCTCTTTCTCCTCCTTCTTCTTCTTCTTGTTTTTCTTCTTCTTTCTTCTTTTCTCTTTTTTCTTACTTCTTTCTCATTTGTTCTTCCTTCTTTCTTCATTCTTCTTTCTTCTTCCTTCTTCTTTCCATTTTCCTTCTTCCTTCTTACTTCTTCCTTCTCATTCTTGCTTCTTTCTTCTTCCTTTTTACTTCTTCCTTCTTCTTTCTTTTTTCTTTTTTTCTTCTTTCTTCTTTCTTTTTTCTTCTTACTTCTTTCTTCTTTTTTTCTTTCCTCTTTCTTTCTTTCTTTCTTTCTTTCTTTTTTTGCTTCATTCTTCATCACCGTCATCTTCTTCTTCTCTAGTATCTTCTTCTTCTTCTTCTACATCTTAATCTTTATCCCGAAACCATAATCCCTAATCCTGCACTACTTAATCTATAATCCCTAATCTATAGTCCGTAATCCCTCTCTCCCTTTTCTCCTATCCTAAATATATGATTCCTAATCCTTAATCTCTGTTTGCTAATCCCCATTGTCTATCCCTAATAACCAATCCCTAACATTTAATATTTAATCAATTCAAAATTCTTAATCCGTAATCCCTCAACCGTAAACCTTAATCCTAAATCTTTAATCACTAATGCCCAATCCTTAATCACTAATCTTTAATAACTAATCCCGAATCTCTATAGTATTTAATCCTTAATCCTTAATCCTTAATCCTTGATCTCTAATCCTTGTTTTGAATTCCTAATCTTAAATCTCTAATCTCTAATTCCTAATTCATAATCTTTAACTCCCAATCCATAATCTCTAAATGCAAATTGTTAATCCCTAATGCTTAATCCAAAATTCTTTTATCAATAACTTCTAATCTATAATCCTTAATCTAATCCCTATTCCCTAATTCTTAATCTCAAATCTATTTCCTTAATCCCTAGTCCCTAATCCCTAACCCTAATCCCTAATCCTTAACTCCTCATTCTTAATCCAAAATACTTATTCCTTAAACCCTAATATCTAATCCTTAATCCCTAATCTATAATCCTGAATCCCTCCCTCCCTAACACCTAATCCCCAATCCTTAAAACCTAATTCTTAATCCCTAAGTCGTCACACACTAATCCATAATATGTATTTTTCTACTTCTTCATTCTCTTCTTCTTCTTTCTCTTCTTCTTCCTTTTCTTCGTTGTCTTCTACTTTTTCTTCTTAATATTCTTCCTCATCTTCCTCTTTTTCTTCTTCTTCTTCTTCATCTTCTTTCTCCTCTTTCACTTCATATTCTTCTTCTTCTTCCTCCTCCTCTTCTTCCACTTTTTCTTCTTCTTCCCCTTCTTCTTCTTCTTCTTCTTCTTCTCCTACTTCTCCTTCTTGTTCTTCAACCTTCTCCTCTTCTTCATCTTCTTCTTCTTCCTCTTCTTCTTCTTGTTCTTCTTCCTTTTCTTCTTCATCTTCTTCTTCTCCTTCTTCTTCTTCTTCTTCTTCTTCTTCTTCTTCCTCTTCTTCTTCTTCTTCTTCTTCTACTTCTCTTTCGTCTTCTCCTTCTTCTTCTTCTTCTTCTCCCTCTTCTTTTTCTTCTTCTACTTCTTCTTCTTCTTTTTCCTCACATTCTTCTTCCTCTTCTTCTCCTTCTTCTTCTTCTTCTACTTCTTCTACTTCTTTCACTTCATCATCTTCTTCTTCTTCTTATTCTTCTTCATCATCATCTTCATCTTCTTCATGTTCTTCTTCTTCTTCTTCTTCTTCTTCTTCTTCTGCTTTTTCTTCTTCTTCTTTGACTTCTTCTTCTTCTTCTTCCCATACTTAATCTTGTTCTTTTTCCTCTTTTCCTTCTTTTTTTACTTTTTCTTCTTCTTCCTCCTCTTATTCCTGATCTTGCTCTTCTTCTTTTTCTTCTTCTTCTTCTTACTCTTGTTCTTCTGCCTCTTCTTCTTCTTCTCCTTCTTCCCCATATTCCTTTTGTTCTTCTTCCTCTTCTTCCTCAACTTCTTCTTCTTCTTCTTCTTCTTCCTCTTCTACTTCTTTCTCATCTTTATCTTCTTCTTGTTCTTCTTCTTCCTCTTCTTCTTCTGCTTCATCTTCCACTTCTTCTTCTTCTTCTTATTCTCCTTCCACTTCCTATTCTTATTCTTTCTCATCTTCTTCTTCTTCTTGTTCCTTTTCTTCTTCTTCTTCTACTACTGCTTCTTATTCTCTTCTTCCTCTTCTTCATCTTCTACTTTTTCTTGTTCTCCTTCTTCCTATTATTCTTCTTCCTCTCCATCTTTCTCTTCTTGTTCTTCTCCTTCTCCTTCTCCTTGTCCATAACCTTCTCCTACACCTCCTTCTCATTCCCCTCCTCCTTTTCTTTCTCCTTCTCTTTCTCCTTCTTCCTCTTCATCTTCTTCTTCATCTCCTTCTTCTTTGTTCTTTTTTCTTTCTTCTTTATTCTTTTTTTCTTCTTCTTTCTTATTTTTCTTCCTTCATCCTTCTTCCTTCTTCCTTATTTCTTCAACCTTCCTTCTTCCTTCCTCCTTCTTCAATCTTGCTTCTTCCTTTTTCCTTGTTGCTTATCTCTTCTTCCGTCTTCCTTCTTCCAGCTTATTTGTTCTTTCCTTTTTCTTCTTTATTCTTTCATTCTTCTTCTTTGTTTTGTCTTCTTCTTCTTCTTTTTTCTTATTATTCCTTCTCATTTATTCTTCTTACTTTCTTCTTCTTTCTTTCTTTATTCTTGTTCTTATTCTTCTTCTTCTTTCTTCATCATCTTCTTTTTCTTCTACATCTTCTATTACTATTACTTCTTCTTCTTCATCATCATTTTCTTCTTCTTCCTCATCATCTTCTTCTTCTTCTTCTTCTTCATCTTATTCTTCTTCTTCTTCTTCTTTCCGTCTGCTTCTTCAACTTCTTCTTCTTCTTCTTCTCCCACTTCTCCAGTTTCCTCTGCTTCTTCTTCTTTTTTGTCCTCTTCTTCTTCTACTCTTCTTCTTCTTTTTCGTCGTCTTTGTCGTCCTCTTCTTCTTCCACTTCATTATCATCATCTTCTTCTTCTTCTTCCTCTTCTTCTTCCTCTTCTTCTTCTTCTTCTTCTACTTCTTCATCTTCTTCTTCTTCTTCTTATTCTTCTTCTTCTTTTTCTTCTTCCCATTCCCCTTATCTTTTTCTACTTGTTATTCCACTTCCTCTTCCTCTTCCTCTTCTTCAACTTCTTCTTCTTCTTCTCCTTCTTCCACTTTCTCTTTTTTGTCAACTTATACTTCTTCCACTTCCTCTTTTCCTCTACTTCTTCGACTTCTTTTTCTTCTTCTTCTCCTCCGTCGTCGATTTCCTCTTCTTCTTCTTTTTTGTCTTGTTCTTCTTCTACTACTCTTCTTCTTCTTCTTCTTGTTCTTCCTCCTCTTCTTCTTCCACTTCTTCTTCTTCTTCATCTTCTTCTTCTTCTACCTCATCTTCCTCTTCTTCTTCTTCTTCTACTTCTACTTCTTCTTCTTCTTCTTCATCTTCTTCTACTACTTCTTCTTCTTCTTCTTCATCTTCTTCTTCCTCTTCTTCTTTTTCTTCCTCTCCTTCCCCTTATCTTCTTCTACCACATCTTCCACTTCATCTTCCTCTTCCTCTTCTTTGTCGTCTTCTTTTTCGTCTTCTTCTTCATCATCTTCATCTTCTTCCATCTTCCTTCTTCCTTCCACCTTCTTTCTTCTTCGTTTTTTCT
>JAIUJO010000383.1:295000-307500 GCA_023846275.1 Vanilla planifolia | reverse complement strand
TTCTTTCTTTCTTCATCTTTCTTCTTTCTTCTTTCTTCTTTCCACATTATTCTTTCTTCTTTTTTCTACATCTTCTTATTTTCTCCGTCTGCCTCATCTTCCTCTTCTTCTTCTTCTTCCTCTTCTACTTCCTCATCTTCTTCTTCTTCTTCCTCTTCTTCTTCTTCTTCTTCTTCCCCTTGTTTTTCCTCTTCTTCTTCTTCTTCTTCTTCTTATTGTTATTAATCTTCTATGTCTTCTTCTTTCTCTTCTTCTTTTTCCTTTTCTTCTTCTTGTTCTTCTTTTTTTCTTCTTCTTCGTCTTCTTCTTCTTCTTCTTCATGTTCTTCTTCCTCTTCTTCTTCCTCTACTTGTTTTTCTTCTTTTTGTTGTTCTTCTTCTTCTACTACTTCTTGTTCTTTTTTCTTCTTCTTCTATTTCTTTTCTTCTTCTTCTTCTCCATCTCCTTCTTTTCAATCTTCTTCTTCTTCTTCTTCTACTTCTTCTATTTCTTCTTCTTCCCTTCCTCTTCTTCTTCTTATTCTTATTCTTCTTCTTCTTCTTCTTCCTTTTCTTCTACTTGTTCTTCTTTTTCTTCTTCTTCTTCTTCTCCGTCTTCTTCTTCTTCTTCTTCTTTCTTTTCTTCTTCCTCTTCTTCTTCCTCTACTTGTTTTTCTTATTTTTCTTCTTCTTCTTCTTCTCCTACTTGTTCTTTTTCTTATTCTTCTATTTCTTTTCTTCTTCTTCTTCTTGTTCACCTTCTTTTTAATCTTTTCCTTCTTCTTCTTCTTCTTCTTCTTCTTCTATTTCATCATCTTCTTCTTCTTCTTATTCTTCTTCTAATTCCTCTTTTTCTTCTTTTCTTCTTCTTCTTCTTCTTCTTCCTTATTTTTATCTTCTTCTTCTTCTTCTTCTTCTTCTTCTTCTCCTTCTTCTTCTTCTTCTTCTTCTTCTTTTTCTTCTTATTCTTCTTCTTCTTCTTCCTCCTCTTTTTCTTCTTCTTCTTCTTCTTCTTCCTCTTTTCCTTCTTATTCCCCTTCTTCTTCTACTTCTTCTTCTTGTTCTTCTTCTTCCACTACTACTTCTTCTTCTTCTTCTTCTTCTTTTACCTCTTTTTATTCTTCTTCTTCTTCTCTTCTTCTTCTTCTTCATTTACTTCTTTTTCTTCTTCCTCATCTTCCTCTTATTGTTCTTTCTCTATTTCCTTCTCCTTCTTCTTCTCTTTATCCTTCTCATACACCTCCTTCTCGTTCTCCTCTTCCTCCTTTTCCTTCACCTTCTTCTTCTTCTTCTTCTTCTTCTTTCTTCTTTCTTTCTTCTTTCTTATATATTCTTCCTTCTTCTTTCTTTCTTTTTCCTTCTTGCTTCCTTCTTCCTTCTTCTTTGTTCCTTCTTCCTTCTTGCTTCTTGTTCTTCCTTCTTCCTTCTTGCTTCTCACTTCTTTCTTCTTCCTTCTTCCTTCTTCTTTCTTTCTTTTTTCTTCTTTCTTCTTCTTTCTTCTTCTTTCTTCTTCTTCCTTATTTCTTCTTCTTTCATTCTCCTTCTTTCTTTCTTTTTCTTCTTCTATCATAATCGTCTTCTTCTTCTTCTTCTTCTTCTTCTTCTCCTTCTTCTTTATCTCGAAATCACAATCCCCAATCCTGTTTACCCTTATCAATAAAACTAATCTATAATACCAAATCCCTCTCTCCTTATTCTCTAATCCCAAATCCTCTAATTGCTAATCCTCATTATCAAATTCTAAATCCTTGTTAACTAATCCTTAATATTTAATCTTTAATCCATCCCTTATCCATAATCCTTAATCCCTAATCCCTAATCCTTAAACCCTAAACAAAAATCCTTAATCCCTAATGCCTAATCCTTAAACCTTAATCTTTAATACCAAATTCTTAATCTCTAATTCCTAATTCTTCTTCTTCTTCTTCTTCTTCTCCTTCCTCTGCTTCTCCTTCTGGTTCTTGTTCTTGTTCTTCTACTTGTTCTCCTCTTCTACTTTTTCCTTTTCTTATTCCTCATCTTCTTCTTCTTGTGCTACTACTTCTTCTTTTTCTTCTTCTTCTTCATCTTCTTCTATTACTTCCTCCTTTTTTTCTTCTTCTTTTACTTCTTCCTCCTCTTCTTATTATCCTTTATGTTCTTCTTCTTTCTTTCTTTTTCCTTCTTGCTTCCTTCTTCCTTCTTCTTTGTTCTTTCTTCCTTCTTGCTTCTTCCTTCTTCCTTCTTGCTTCTCACTTCTTTCTTCTTCCTTCTTCCTTCTTCTTTCTTTCTTTTTTCTTCTTTTCTCTATCTTTTTTCTTCTTTCTTCTTCTTTCTTCTTCTTTTTTCTTCTTCCTTATTTCTTCTTTCATTCTCCTTCTTTCTTTCTTTTTCTTCTTCTATCATAATCGTCTTCTTCTTCTTCTTCTTCTTCTTCTTCTCCTTCTTCTTTATCTCGAAATCACAATCCCCAATCCTGTTTACCCTTATCAATAAAACCTAATCTATAATACCAAATCCCTCTCTCCTTATTCTCTAATCCCAAATCCTCTAATTGCTAATCCTCATTATCAAATTCTAAATCCTTGTTAACTAATCCTTAATATTTAATCTTTAATCCATCCCTTATCCATAATCCTTAATCCCTAATCCCTAATCCTTAAACCCTAAACAAAAATCCTTAATCCCTAATGCCTAATCCTTAAACCTTAATCTTTAATACCAAATTCTTAATCTCTAATTCCTAATTCTTCTTCTTCTTCTTCTTCTTCTCCTTCCTCTGCTTCTCCTTCTGGTTCTTGTTCTTGTTCTTCTACTTGTTCTCCTCTTCTACTTTTTCCTTTTCTTATTCCTCATCTTCTTCTTCTTGTGCTACTACTTCTTCTTTTTCTTCTTCTTCTTCATCTTCTTCTATTACTTCCTCCTTTTTTTCTTCTTCTTTTACTTCTTCCTCCTCTTCTTATTATCCTTTATGTTCTTCTTCTTTCTTTCTTTTTCCTTCTTGCTTCCTTCTTCCTTCTTCTTTGTTCTTTCTTCCTTCTTGCTTCTTCCTTCTTCCTTCTTGCTTCTCACTTCTTTCTTCTTCCTTCTTCCTTCTTCTTTCTTTCTTTTTTCTTCTTTTCTCTATCTTTTTTCTTCTTTCTTCTTCTTTCTTCTTCTTTTTTCTTCTTCCTTATTTCTTCTTCTTTCATTCTTCTTCTTTCTTTCTTTTTCTTCTTCTATCATAATCGTCTTCTTCTTCTTCTTCTTCTTCTTCTTCTCCTTCTTCTTTATCTCGAAATCACAATCCCCAATCCTGTTTACCCTTATCAATAAAACCTAATCTATAATACCAAATCCCTCTCTCCTTATTCTCTTATCCCAAATCCTCTAATTGCTAATCCTCATTATCAAATTCTAAATCCTTGTTAACTAATCCTTAATATTTAATCTTTAATCCATCCCTTATCCATAATCCTTAATCCCTAATCCCTAATCCTTAAACCCTAAACAAAAATCCTTAATCCCTAATGCCTAATCCTTAAACCTTAATCTTTAATACCAAATTCTTAATCTCTAATTCCTAATTCTTAATCCCTAAACCCCAATCCTTAATACGTAATCCCTAATTCTTAATCCCTAATATTTAATCCTTAATCCCTTAATCAATAACACCTAATTTCTTATCGCTAATCTAATCCCTAATCCCTAAATCTTAATCCTAATTCCAAAATACTTATTACCTAATCCCTAATCTATAAACCATGACCCGAATCACTAATCCTTAATCCTTAATTCCTTCTTCTTCCTCTTCTCCTTCCTATTCCTCTTCTTCCCCTTCTTCTTCTCTTACTACTTCTTTTCATTCTTCTTCTTCATCATCTTCTTCTTATTCCTCTTCTGCTTCTCCTTCTTCTTCTACTTCTTCTTCTTCTTCTTCTTCTTCTTCTTCTTCTACTTCTTCTTATTCACTAATCTGATCCCAATTACCATATTTTAAATTTTTATTCCCAAATCCCTATTACCTAATCCCTAACCCCTAAACCCTAACCCTAATTACTAATTCTTAATCCCAAATCTTTAATCCATAAACCCTAATCTCTAAACCTTAATCCCTTATACATAAATCTAAATCCCTCCCTCCCCAACACATAATCCCCAATCCCTAATATCTAATTCTTAATCTTTAAGCCATCGCCCACAACTCTATAATCTATCTTTTTCTTCTTCTTCTTCCCCGTATCCTTCATTCTCTTCTTCCTTTCCTTCTTCCTTGTGCTCTTGTTCTTCATCTTCTTATTCTTCTTCATCTTCCTCTTCTTCTTCTTCTAGTTTCTCTTCTTCTTCTC
Organism: Vanilla planifolia; assembly: GCA_023846275.1. Classification (NCBI taxonomy): domain Eukaryota; kingdom Viridiplantae; phylum Streptophyta; class Magnoliopsida; order Asparagales; family Orchidaceae; genus Vanilla; species Vanilla planifolia. The sequence continues at coordinate 303,215 of JAIUJO010000383.1, read as the reverse complement.
CCTGTACCTCTTTCTCTTCTTATTCTTCTTCTTTTTCTTCTTCCTCCTCCTCTTCTTCCTCCTCTTCTTCTTCTTCCTCTTCTTCTTCTTCTTCTTCCAGTCCTTATTCTTCATCCTCCACTTCTTCTTCTTCTTCTTGCCTTCTCCTTCTTCTTCTTCTTCCTCTTCTTCTTCTTGTTCTTCTTTCCCTTCGTCTTCTACTTCTTCTCCTTCATGTTCTTCATCTTACACTTCTTCTTCTTCTTCTTCTTCTTCATCTTCTTCTTCTTTTTCTTGTTCTTATTCTTCTTCTTCTTCTTCCTCCTCCATCTCTACTTCTTCTTTTTCTTCTTCTTCTACTACTTCTTCTTTCACTACTTGTTCTTCTTCTTATTCCACTTCTTCTTCTTCATCATCTCTTCTTCTACATCTTTGATTTCTTCTTCTTTGGTTTCCTTTTCATCATAATCTTCTTCTTCTTCATCATCTTCTTTGTCATCTTCTTCTTTTCTTCTTCTCTTCTTCTTCTTCTTCTTTTTCCTCTTCCTCCACCTCTTCTTCTTCCACTTCTTCTTCTTTTTCTTCTTCTTCTTCTTATTCCTCTTCTTCTTCTTCGTCTTCTTCTTCTTCTTCTTCTTCATTTTGTTCTTCTTCTTCTTCATCATCATCATCATGATCATCTTCTTCTTCTTCTTCTTCACCGTCTTCGTCCTCTTTTTCTTCTTCTTCCCCTTCCCCTTATCTTCTTCTAACTCCTTTCCACTTCCTCTCCCTCTTCTTCTTCTTCTTCTACTTCGTCATCTTCTTCCTTTTTCCTTCTTCCATCATCTTTCTTCTTTCTTTTTCCTTTCCTCTTTCTTCTTCTTTCTTTTCCTTCTTCTTCTTCTTTCCCTTCCTCTTTCTCTTGCTGTTCCTCTTCTTCATTTTCTTCTTCTTCTTTTTCTTCATCTTCTTTTTCTTCATCACCTTCTCCTTCTTCTTTTCTTCTTCTTTTTTTTCTTCTTCTACTTCCTTTTCCCATTCTTCTTCTTCTTCTTCTTCTTATTGTACTAATACTACTACTTCTTCCTTTTTTTCTTCTTCTTCCTCTTCTTATTTTTCTTTTTCTTCTTCTTCTTCTTCTTCTTCTTCTTCTCCTTCCTCTTCTCTTCCTCTTATTCTTCCTTTTCTTTTCCTTCTTCTTCTTCTTCTTCTTCTTTTTCTTCTTCTTCTTTCCCTTCCTCTTTCTCTTGCTATTCCTCTTCTTCATTTTCTTCTTCTTCTTCTTTTTCTTCGTCTTCTTTTTCTTCATCACCTTCTATTTCTTCTTTTCTTCTTCTTTTTCTTCTTCTTCTTCTACTCCTTTTTCCCATTCTTCTTCTTCTTCTTCTTCTTCTACCACTACTTCTTCATTTTTTTCTTCTTCTTCCTCTTTTTATTTTTCTTTTTCTTCTTCTTCTTCTTCTTCTTCACTTCCTCTTTTCTTCCTTCTCCTATTCTTCTTCTTCTTCTTCATCATCATAATCTTTTTCTTCCTCCTCTTTTTCTTGTTCTTCTTCTTTTATTTCTTTCTATTCTTCTTATTCTCATTCTTCTTCTTCTACTACTTTTTCTTCTTCTTTTTCTTCTTTTTCTTCTTCTTCATCTTCTTCTTGTTCTTCTTCGTCACTTCTTCTACTTCATCTTCTTCTTGTTCTTCTTCTTCTTCTTCCTCCTCCTCCTCTTCTTCTTCATCATCTTCTTCTTCTTCTTCTTCGATTTCCTCTTCTTCCTCTTGTTCTTCTTCTTCTTCTTCTTTGTCTTCTTCTACTTCCTCTTCTTTTCTTCTTCTTCGTCTTCTTCGTCTTCTTCTTCTTCTTATTCTTCCTGGTCTTCTTTTTCCACTTCTTCTTCTTCTTCATCATCAACTTCTTCTAGTTCCTCTTCTACTTCTTCTTCTATTTCTTTTTCTTCTTCGTCTTTTTCTTGTTCTTCTTCCTCATCATCTTCTTCTTCTTCATCTTCCTCTTCTTCCTCCTCACCTACTTCTTCTTCTTCCTTTTCTCCTTCTTCTTTCCTTTCCTCTTTGTCTTCTCCTACCTCTTGCTATTTCTCTTCCCCTTCCTTTTCCTCTTCCTCTTCTTGTTCTTCTTTTTCTTCGTCATCTTCTTCCTTCTTCTATCTTCCATTTTCCTTATTCCTTCTTCTTTATTTCTTCCTTCTTCCTTCTTCCTTTTCCTTCTTCCTTCTTCCATCTTCTTTCTTCCTTCGTCGATCTTCTCTCTTACTTCTTCTCACTTCTTTCATCTTTCTTCTTTCTTTGCCTTTCTACTTCTTCTTTTTCTTCTTCTTCCTCATCTTCATCTTATTCTTCTTCTTTGTTTTTTACTTCCTCATCTTCTTCTTTGTTTATTCCTCTTATTATTATTTTTATTACTATTATTATTCTACGTCTTTGTCTTCTTCATCTTCTTCTTTTTCCTCTTCTTCTTATTATTCTTCTTCTTCTTTTTCTTCTTTGTGTACTTCTTCTTCTTCTAATTCTTTTTCCTCTTCGTCTTCCCCTTCTACTTCCTCTTCTTCTTCTTCTACTACTACTACTTCACCTTCTTTTTCTTCGTCTTCTTCTTGCTCTTATCCTTCTCCTTCTTCTTTCTCCCTAATACTTAACGCTTAATTCCTAATCCTTAATTTTTAATTCTTAATCTCTAATCTTAAATTCCTAATCCCTAATCTTTAATCCATAATCCCTAATCTCTATTCTCAAATCCTTGTCTTGAATTCTAAATCCAAAATCTCTAATCCCTAATAAATAATCCAAAAACCTTAATCCTTAATTCTAATGCTTAATACTAAATCCTTAACTTTGTAATCCTTTATTTTCAATCCATAATCAATAATTTAATCCCTAATACCTAATTCCTAATTTTTTTTCCCAAATCCCTATCACCTAATCCCTAATCCCTAATCTAAACCCTAAGCCTTATTCCTAATTCTTAATCCCGAATCCCTAATCCCTAAACCCTAATCCATTGTCCTTAATCCCTAATCGATAAATTCGAACCCTCCCTCCCTAACCCGTTTTCCCCAATTCTAATACCTAATTCCCAATCTATAGGACGTCGCCCATTACTCTATAATTTGTGATCTACTTCTTCTTCTTCTTCGTATTCTTTCTCTCTTCTTCTTTCTCTTTTCCTTTTTCTTCTACCTTGTCCTCTTCTTGTTGTTCTTCCTATTCGTCCTCATCTTTCTCTTTTTCTTCTTCTTCTTCCTCGTCCTCCTCCTCCTCCTCTGCTTCCTCTTCTTATTCTTTGTCTTCTTTTTCTTCTTCCTCCTCTTCTTCCCCTTCCTCTTCTTCTTCTTCTTCTTCTTCTTCTTCATTTTCTTCTTCTTCTTCATAATCATCATCATCATTTTCTTCTTCTTCTTCTTCTTCTTCATCTTCATCCTATTCTTCTTCTTCTTCCCCTTCTCCTTATCTTTTTCTACCTCCTCTTCCTCTTCCTCTCCTTCATCATCTTCTTCTTCTACTTCTTCATTTTCTTCCTTCTTCCTTCTTTTTTCTTTCTTCTAACTTCTCTCTTCCTTCTTTTTCTTTCTTCTTTCTTCTTCTTTCTTTTTATTCTTCTTTTTCTTCTTCTTCTTCTTTTTCTTCTTCTTTCCCTTCTTCTTCTTGTTCTTCTTCTTGCTGTTCCTCTTCTTTATTTTCTTCTTCTTCTTCTTCATCTTCTCCTTCCTCTCTTCTTCTACTTTTTCTTCTTCTTCTTCTACTTCCTCTTCCCATTCTTCTTCTTCTTATTATTATTATTATTGTACTACTACTAATACTACTACTACTACTACTTCTTATTCTTCCTCTTCTTCTTCTTCTTCCTCTTGTTATTCTTCTTCTTCTTCTTCTTATACTTCTTCTTCTTCTTTATCTTCTCCTTCTTCTTCTCTACTTCTTATTTTTCCTTTTCTTATTCTTCTTCTTCTTTCACCTCTTTTTCTTCTTCTTTTATTTCTTCCTCTTCTTCTTATTCTCATTCTTCTTCTTCTACTACTTTTTCTTCTTCTTCTTCTTCTTCTTCTTCTTCTTCCTCATTTCTTCTACTTCATCTTCCTCTTCATCTTCTTCTTCCTTCACTTCTTCTTCTTCTTCTTCTTCTTCTTCTTTGTCTTCTTCTACTTCCTCTTCTCTTCTTCTTCTTCTTCTTGTTCTTCTTCCTTGTCTTCTTTTTTGACTTCTTCTTCTTCATCAACTTCTTCTCATTCCTCTTTTACTTCTTCTTCCTTTCTTTTACTTTTTTTTCTTCTTCATCTTCTTCTTGTACTTCTTCCTCATCATCATCATCTTCTTCTTCTTCCTCTTCTACCACTTCTCCTTCTTCTTCTTCTTCTTCTTCTTCCTTTTCTCCTTCTTCCTTTTCTCCTTCTTCTTCCCCTTCCTCTTCCTCTTCTCCTACCTCTTCCTCATTCTCTTCCTCTTCCTTTTCCTCTTCCTCTTCTTCCTCGTGTTCTTCTTTTTCTTCTTCTTCTTCATCTTCTTGCTTCTTCTATCTTCCATCTTCCTTATTCCTTTTTCCTTATTTCTTCCTTCTTCCTTCCTCTTTTTCCTTCTTTCTTCTTCCTTCTTCTTTCTTCCTTCACCCATCTTCTCTCTTTCTTCTTCCAACTGCTTTCATCTTTCTCCCTTCTTCTTCATTCAACTTCTTGTTTTTCTTCTTCTTTCTCATCTTCATCTTATTCTTCTTCTTCATTTTTTTACTTCTTCTTCTTCTTCTTCTTCTGGTTCTTCTTCTTCTACTTTTTCCTCTTATAGTTATTATTATTCTATGTCTTCGTCTTCTTTCTCTTTTTCTTTTTCCTCTTCTTCTTCTTCTTGTTTATCTTCTTTGTCTTCTTCTTCTTTCCGTTCTTCTTCCACTTCTTCGTCCTCTACTTGTTTTTCTTATTTTTTGTCTTCTTCTTCTTCTTCTATATCTTCTTCTTCTTCTCCTTCTTGTTCTTGTTCTTCTTCCTATTTTATTTCTTTTTCTTCTATTTCTTGTTCCTCTTCTCCTTCTTCTCCTTCTTCTTCTTCTTTTTCTTTTTCTTCTTCTTCTTTTATTTCTTCTTCTTCTTCTTCTTCATCATCTTCTTCTTCTCCTTCTCCTTTTTATTATTATTATTCTTCTTCTTTTTCTACTTCTCATTTCCGTCTTCTTCATCATTATCATCACCATCTCCTTCTTCTACTTCGTTTTCCTCTTCATCTTCCCATTCTTCTTCCTCTTCTTCTTCTTCTACTACTACTTCTTTACCTTCTTTCCCTTCATCTTCTTCTTTCTGTTATCCTTCTCCTTCATCTTTCTCCCTCATACTTAATCCTTAATTCGTAATCCCTAATCTTTAATACCTAATCCCTAATCTCAAATTCTTAATCCCTAATCCTTAATCCATAATCCCTAATCTCTAATCCCTAATCCTTGATTTGAATTCCTAATCCAAAATCTCAAATCTCTAATCCCTAATAAATAATCCCAAAACCTTAATCCTTAATCCTTAATACTTAATACTAAATCCTTAATCTTTTAATCCCTTATTTCTAATCCTAAATCTAGAATCTAATCCATAATATCTAATTCTTAATTTTATCCTAAATCCCTATTACCTAATCCCTAATCTCTAAACCCTAAGACTTATTCCTAATTCTTAATCCCAAATCCCTAATCCCTAAGCCCTATCCTTTATCCATAATCCCTAATCGATAAATCTGAATCCCTCCCTCCCTAAAGCATTATCCCCAATCTCTAACACTTAATTCCTAATCATTAGGACGTCGCCCAATACTCTATGATCTATCTTCTTCTTCTTCTTCTTCTTCTTTTTTCTCTTCTTGTTCTTTCTCTTTTCCTTTTTCTACTACCTTGTCCACTTCTTGTTCTTCTTCCTATTCTTTCTCATCTTCCTCCTCCTCTTCTTCTTCTTCTTCTTCCTCCTCCTCCTCTTCCTCTTCTTATTCTTTGTCTTCCTTTTCTTCTTCCTCCTCTTCTTCCTATTTTTCATTTTCTTCCTCTTCTTCTTCTTCTTCGTCTCCTTGTTATTAATCTTCCTCTTATTCTTATTATTCTTCTTCTTCTTCTTCCTCTTCTTCTTCTTCCTCTTCTTCTTCTTCTTCGTTCTTTTTTTCTTCTTCTTCTTCTTCTCCTTCTTGTTCTTCTTATTGCTCTTCTTCTTCTTCTTCCTCCTCCTCTAGTTCGTTTTCATGTTGTTCTGTTTCTTTTTCTTCTTCTTCTTCTTCTTCTTCTTTTACTTCTTTTGTTTCTTCTTCTTCTTCTACTTGTTCTTCTTCGTCTACTTCTTCTTGTTCTTCTTCTACTTCTTTGACTTCTTCTTCTTCTTCTTCTTCTTCTTTGGTTTCCTCTACATCTTCTTCTTTTTCTTCTTCTTCTTCTTCATCTTCGTCTTCTTCTTCTTCTTCTTCTTCTTTGTCTTGTACTTCTTCTTCTCTACTTGTTCTTTTTCTTCTCCTTCTTCTTTCTCCTCCACCTCCTCTTCTTCTTCTTCTTCTTTTCCTTCTCCTTCTTCTTCTTATTCCTCTTCTTCCTTTTCATCTTATTCTTTTTCTTCTTCGTCTTCAATTTCTTCTTCTTCTTCTTCTTCATCATCTTCTTCTTCTTCTTCATCTTCTTCTTCTACTTCTTCTTCATCTTCTTCATCTTGTTCTCCTTCATCATCCTTTTCCTCTTCTACTTCTTATTCTTCCTCTTGCACTTCATCTTCTTCCACCTTTTTCTCTTACTCTCTGTCTTCCTCTTCAACTTTTTTGTCTTCCTTTTCTTCTCCTTCTTCTTCTTCTTCTTCTTCTTTTTCATCTTCATCTTCTTCCTATGTCCTTCTTCCTACTTCTCTATTCCATCTTCTCTCTACCTACTTTTTTTCTTTCCTCTTTCTTCTTCTTTCTTATTCTACTTCTTCTTCCTCTTCTTCTTGTTGTTCTTCTTCTTCTCTTCTTCTTATTCTTCCTTTTCTTCTTCTTCTTCCACTACTACTACTTCTTCTTTATATTCTTCTTCCTCCTGTTTTTCTTCTTCTTCTTATTCTTCGTCTACTCCTTCCTCTTCTTCTCATTCTCCTCCTCCTTCTTCTTCTTCTTCTTCTTCTTGCTCTTCTACTACTTCTTCTTCTACTACTTCTTCATTTTTGTATTCTTCTTCATCCTCTCTTCTTCTACTTCTTCATCTTCTTCCTCTACTTCTTCTTTTTCTTCCTCTTCTTCTTCTTCTTCTTCTACTTCTTCTCCTTCCTCGTCTTCTTCTTCTTCTTTGTCTTCTTCTACCTCCTCTTCTCTTTTAATTCTTCTTCTTCTTTTTCTTCTTCTTCTTCTTTTTCTTCTTCTTCTTCTTCCACGTCTTCTTTTTCCACTTCTTCTTCTTCATAATCTTCAACAACTTCTTATTCCTCTCCAACTTCTTGTTCTTCTTTTCCTTTTCTTCTTCTTCTTCTTGTTCTTCTTTCTCATCTTCTTCTTCTTTTTGTTCTTCTTCTTCTTCTTCCCTTTCTCCTTCTTCTTTCTCTTCCTCTTCGTCTTCTTCTACCTCTTCCTCTTTCTCTTCCTCTTCCTCTTTTTCTTCTTCTTCTTCTTCTTCTTCTTCCTTCTTCTATCTTCCATCTTCCATATTCCTTCTTTCTTCTCGTTTCTTCCTTCTTCTTTTTCCTTCTTCCTTCTTCGTTGTCTTTCTTCTTCCTCCATCTGCTTTCTTCCTTCTCCTTTCTTCTTTCATCTTTCTGGTTTCTTCTTCTTTCTACTTTTTTCTTCTTTTTCTTCTTCGTCCACATCTTCCACTTCTTCGTTTTCTTCCTCTTCATCTTTCTCATCATCTTGTTCTTCTTCTTCCTCTTCTTCTTCTTCTTCTTCTTCTTCTTCTTTCTCTTTTTGTTATTATTATTATTACGATGGTTATAAAATTATTCTACTTCTTCTTTGCCTTCTTCTTTTTCTCTTCGTCTTCTTCTTCTTTTTCTTCATCTTCATCGTCGTCTTCTTCTTCTTCTACTTTATTTTTCATCTTTTTCTTCTTCTTCTTCTTCTTCTTCTTCTCACTCTTGTTCTTATTATTCTTCCTCTTCTATTTCTTTTTCTTCTATTTTCTCATCTTCTCCTCCTTCTTTTCCTTCTTTTATTTCTTCTGCTTCTCCTCCTCCTTCATTCTCTTAGTCTTCTTCTTCATCTACTTCTTCTTCTCTTCTTCTTGTTCTTCTTCTTCTTCTTCATCATCTTCTTCTTTTTCTTCTTCTTCTTCCTCTTCAT
>JAIUJO010000383.1:257500-290000 GCA_023846275.1 Vanilla planifolia | reverse complement strand
TTATTCTTCTTCCTTCATCCATCTTCCACGTTCCATATTCCTTCCTCCTTATTTGTTCCTTGTTCCTTGTTCCTTCTTCCTCTTCCTTCTTCCTTCTTCCTTCTTCTTTCTTCCTTCGCTAATTTTCTTTGTTCCGTCTTCTTTCTCCTTTCTTCTTTCTTCTTCTTCTTCTTCTTTTTCTTTTCCTTCTTCTTCTTCTTCTTCTTCTTCTTCCTCTTCCTCTTCTTCTTCTTCTTCTTCTTCTTTTTCCTATTATTATTATTATTATTATTATTATTATTATTATTATTATTATTGTTCTTATTCTTCCTCTTCCTCTTCTTCTTTTCCATCTTCTTCTTCTTTTTCTTCTTTTACTTCTTCTTCTTGGTCCTCTTCTTTTTCTTTTTCTTCTTATTCTTCTTCCTATTCTCCTACATCTACTTGTTTTTCTTCTTTTTCTTCTTCTTCTTCTTCTTCTTCTTGTCCTCCTCCCCCACCTTCTCCTCCTTCTTATTCTTGTTCTTATTAATCTTTTAATTTTTTTTCACTATTTCTTCTTCTTCCTCTCCTCCTTTTTCTTTTTCTTTTTTTTCTTCTTCTTCTGTTTCTACTTGTACTTCTTGTTCTTCTTCTTCTCCTCCCCCATCTTCTTATTTTTCCTCTTCTTCTTCTTCTTCACTTCTTCATTTCTTCTTCTTCATCATCATCTTCGTCTTCTTCTTCTTCTTCTTCTTCTTCTTTCTCCTCTTCAACTTTCTATTCTTCTTTCTCTTCTTCTTCTTCTTCTACTAGTTTTTCACCTTTTATTTCTTCTTCTTCTTCTTACACTTGTCCTTCTCCTTCATCTTTCTCTCTAATCCTTAACTCCTAATCCATAATCCTTAATATTTAATACATAATACCTAATCTCTAATTCTTAATCCCTAATCCTTAATCCATAGTTTCTAATCCCTATTTCTAATCTTGAATCCTCATCCTTAACTGCTAATCTTAATATCTAATCTCTTATCCTTAATTCATAATTCTTAAACCCTAATCCATAATCCCTAGTTTCTTCTTCTTCTTCTTCTTCTTCTTCTTCCTCTTCCCCTTTTTCTTCTTGATCATTTTCCTCTTTTCTTTATTTTTAATCGTCTCCTTCTTCTTTTTGTACTTCTTCTACTTCTAGTTGCTTCTCTTATTCCTCATCTTGCACTTCTTCTTCTTCCTCTTCTTCTTCTTCTTTTTCTTCCTCATCTCCTTCTTACTCTTCTTCCATTTTTTCTCATCTTCCTCTCCTTCTTCTTCATCTTCTTCCTCTTCTTCTTCTTCTTCCTCGTCATTCTCTTCTTCTTCTTCTTCTTTTACACTACTTCTTTCTCTTCTTCTTCTTTTTCTTCTTCTTCTTCTTCTGCTTCTTCTTCCCCTTTTCTTCTTCCAATTATTATTTTTCCCCAACTTCTTGTTCTTCTTCTTCTTCTTCCTCTTCTTCTTCCTTTTTTACTTCTTATTCTTCTTCTTCTTCCTCTTCTTCTTCATCTTCTACTTCTTCTTCTTCTTCTTCTTCCTCTTGTTCTTCTTCACCTCCTTTCTCATCATCATCATCTTCTTCTTCTCGTTCTTCTTATCCTTCTCCTACACCTCCTTCTCATTCTTCTATTCCATATTTTTCTTCTACTTCTTCTTCTCTTTCTTCTCCTTTTTCTTCTTCTTTCTTCTTTCTTCTTTCTTCATTTTTTCTTCTTCATTCTTCTTTCTTCTTTCTTCATCTATCTTTTTCAACTCTTCTTTTTCTTCCTCCTCCTCTACTTCTTCTTCTTCTTCTTCTTCTTCTTGCTCTTCTTCTTCTTCATCTCTATCCTTTTCTTCTACTATTTTTCTTCTTCTTCTTCTTCTTCTTCCACTTTATCTTCTTCCTCTTCTTCATGTTCATCTTCATCATCATCTTCTTCTTGTTCTTTTTATTTTTCCTCTTTCGCTTCTTCTTCTTCTTCTTCATGTTCATCTTCATCATCTTCTTCTTCTTCTTCTTCTTCTTCCACTTCTTATTATTATTCTTCTTCTTCTTCTTCTTCTACTTCATCTTCTTCATCTTCTTCTTATTATTATTATTATTATTCCTCTTCTCTTCTTCTTGCTCTTCCTCTTCTTATTCTTCTTCTCCCTCTTCTGCTTCTTCTTCTTCCTCTCCTTCTTCTTCTTCTTCTTCGTTTTCTTTTTCTTCTTCTTCTTCTTCTTCTTGTACTTCTTCCTTTTCTTCTTGTTCTCCTTCTTCTTCTTCTTCTTTGTCTTCTTCTTCATCATCATCATCTTGTTCTTCTTCTACTTGTATTTCTTCTTCATGTTCTTCTTCTTCGTCTTGTTCTTCTTCTTCTTCTTTGACTTCCTCTTTTTCTTCTACTTCGTCTTCTTCTACTTCTTCTTCCTCTCTTGTTCAACTTCTTCGTCTTATTCTTATTCTTCCTCTTCTTCTTCAATTAATTGCAACATTTGATTCATTTTTTTCAATTGAATATTTTAAATAAAATTTTCTTAGTTGTATGATGTGTAAAATAATTGAACTCAATTAATGTGTTTTGAATTGTGTTCAATGTGCTATTATTAACTCCCTTGTATTTTGTGGTTCTCTTTTAGCTTCAATGAGAAGTCAGCAATGCCCAAGAAGTTGCAAGAGTAGTTTATGATGAGCTGGTTTTCTATACTCTCTCTAAGAATTTTTAATTGTGTTGTTTACTTTTTCTAGGAAAATATTCTTTCATTTTTATTATTCTTATTTATTTTGGAAAATTGAAATCTTCATTTTTCATGCTAGCTATTCTGATATGCTTGGCTTTCAAAAAATCTTTTGGGGTTCTCTTCAGAGTGAAAAAGGAAAGAAATAATAATTAGTTTGTCATATTTTTAGAAATTAGTCAGTGACTCAACTCAAAAGCTTTTTGATGAAGTTGGGGAAAATGCTTTGCACTTTGGCCTTTTAAAAGATTGATTTGAAAATATTTTAGCCATTCCCAAAGACTTCATGAAGCTTTTCTCCTTCTTTTTTAAATAATAAAGGTAATTCTTCCATCTTTTTATGCTTACTTGTTATCTATGTAATAGATATGGCATATATTGTTGTTCTCTTTGCTGATTTATCTAATTTTTTTCACCCTTGAAATGATAAATTTTGGCATGTCTTTTCAAGCAAAAGTTGGTTTTGGTTGAATCAAGGCCATCATTGTAATTATTGTCCTACTCATGGTTGTTTTCAAAAAATAGATATGTTAAAAGTGACGCACCTAGCTTGGCAACATCTGAAGAGAAATTGTGCAGTAGATAAGGAAGCTGGTGAATATATTTTTTTACTCAAAAACTATGTCATGTTAGCATTCCTAACTTTGTATTTTGATATAATCTGTTTTGGTGATGTGCCTTTGGAAGTAAATATTTACAACTTAGTTGGATTAATAAAATTGTATTTTGACTTGAGTTACATTTTCCTTGTTATCCCTTTAGCTTCTAAGTGTTATTTCATAAATCATCAAGATACTTCACAATTATGAGTATGGGTTGCTTGTATAGTAATGGAGATATAAGTGTTCTTTTTACATCAATTCTTACACCTTATTTGAAAGGAAAAGGCTCTTATATTAGCTTGTAGTTCTACCTCCAATTTGTGCAACAAAGTTTTTTCTTGTTCATCTTCTTTTTTTGTTCTTCTTTTCCTCTCCTTCTTCCTCTTCTTCTTCTTCTTCTTCTTCTTCTTCTTCCTTCATTCTTCTTTTTTTGTTCTTCTTTATTCTTTCTACTTTCTTCTTCCTTCTTCCTTCAGCTTACCTCCTTCCTTCTTCTTTCTTCCTTCTTTTTTCTTCTTTCTTCTTTATTCTTCCTTTTCTTCTCCCTCTTATTCTTCTTCTTTCTACCTTCTTCTTTTCTTTTTTCCTCCTTCCTTCTTGCTTCTTCCTTCTCCCTTATCCCTAATCCTTAATCTCTGATCCATCAAAATTTTTTAATCCCTAATCTTTAATCTTCAACCTCTAATCCTAATCTTTGATCTTTAAACTTTAATCTCTAATACCCAATCCCTTATCTCTAATCTATAATCCATAATCCTTAATCCCAAATCCCTAATCCATTTTTAGTCCATAATCTCTAATCCTTAATCAATAAAATATAATCCTAATCTCTAATCACAAATCCCTAATCTGTAATCCCTAGTCCCTAATCCTTAATCTTTAATCGCTAATTCATCTCCCCTAATCCCTAATCCCTAATCATTATTTCTTAATCCTTGATTTCTAATCCTTAATTCCTAATCCCTAATCCCCAATCTTTAATAACCCCTAATCCTTAATCACTAATCCTTAAACCCTAATCTCTAATACATAATCCTTAATCCTAAATCTATATAAAAAATCCCTATTCATAATCTCTAATTTCTAATCCCTAATCCTTAAACTTTAATATCCAATCTCTAAACTTTCATCTCTAATTCTTATCTTATATCCCTAATCTCTAATCTTTAATCCCTAATCCCTAATATTTATTCCTTAATTCTTAATTCCTAATTCTAAATTCATAATCTATAATCCCTAATCATTAATCCCTTCATCTCAAATCCATAATCCCTAATCACCATCGCCTATTCCCTAATCCCTACTTTCCTAATCCCTAATCCTTAACCCCTAAACTCTGATCCTTAATTGCTAACTCCTAAATCCCTAATCCCACCTGAATCTTTATTCCACATTCTATAACACCGAATTCCTAATCCTTCATTTCTTCATCCCTGATCCCTAATCCCTAATCCTTAACCTCTGATCCCTAATCCATCACTTCTTCATCATCCTCTTCTACTTGTTCTTCTTTTGCTTCTTTTTCTTATTCTTCAGCCTCTTCTTCTTCTTCTTCCTCATCTTTGTCCTCTTCTTCTTCCTCTTCTTTCTAGTCTTTCACTTAATATTCTTGTTGTTGTTATTGTTCTTCTTCTTCCCCTTCTTCCTTTTCATCTTCTTCTTCTTCTTCTTCTTCTTACTCATCTTAATCTTTCTCTTCTCCTTCTTCTTCTTCTTCTTCTTCCTTTTCTTCTTCTTCTTCTACAATTTTTTCTTCTTCTTCGTCTTCTTTTTCCTCTTCTTCTTTTACTTCTACTTTTTCTTCATGTTCTTCTTTTTCTTCTTCTTCTTCTTCTTCCTCCTCTTCTTCTTACTCTTCCACTTCCTCTACTTGTTCTTCTTCTTTTTTACTTCTTTTTCTCCTATTTCTTCTTCTTCTTCCACTTTTATTTCTTCTTCTTTTTCTTCCTCTTTTTTTTTTTCTTCTCCTTCTTCTTCAACTTCTTCAATTTCTACTTCTTCTTCTTCTTCTTATTCTTATTCTTTTCCTTCTTCTTCTTATTCATCCTCTTCATCTACCTTTACTTCTTTTTCTTCTTCTTCTTCAACTTCTTCACAATCCTCTTCTACTTCTAAATTTTCTTACAATTTTCTTTCATCTACTTCTTCTTTTCTTCTTCATCTTCTACTTCTTCATCTTCCTCTTCTTCTTCTTCTTCTTCTTCATTATTTTCTTCTTGTTCTTCTTCTTCCCTTCTTCTATATCTTCCTCTTCTTCTTCTTCTTCTTCTTCTTTGCCTTCTTCTTACTGATATTCTTTTTCTCCTTTTCATCTTCTTCTTCTTCTTCTTCTTCTTCTTCTCCTCCTTATTCTTCTTCTTCTTCGTCATCTTCTTCTTCTCTTTCTTCTTTGTAATCCTTTATCCCTATTCCCCAAACCTTACTCCTAAATCCCTCCCTCCCTAACCCTTGCTCCTTTTTCTTCTTCTTCTACTACTTCTTCTTCTTCTTCTTCTATTTCTTCTTCTACTTCTTCTTCCTATTTTTTTCTTCTTCTTCATCTTTATCAACTTTTTTTTCTTCTATTCTTCTTGTTCTTCTTTATTTTCTTCTTCAACTTCCTTTGCTTTTTCTTCTTCTTCTTCATCATCTTCTTCTTCTTTAACTACTTTACCTTCTTCTTCTTCTTCTTCTTTCTCTTACCCTTCTTCTTCTTCTTCTTCTTCTCTTTCTTCTTCCTCTTCATTTTCTTCTTCTTTATCTTCCTCTTGATTTTCTTTTTTTTCATTTTCTTCTTCCTCTTCTTCTTCTTCTGCTTCTTCTTCTTCTTATTCACTTCTTCTTCTTCCATATTTTCTTGTTCTTTTTATTCTTCCTCTCATTCTTCATGTTACTGTTCTTCTTCTTCATTTTCTTCTTGTTCTTATTTATTTTCTTACTTTTCTTCTTCTTTTTCTTTTTCTTCTTCTTCTTCTTCTTCTTCTTCTTCTCCTTGTTTTTCCACTTCTTTTTCATTTCCTTCTCCTCCTTCTTCTTCATAATCCTTAATCCCTATTCCCTAATCCATGCTACTTAAACCCTCCCTCTTTAATCTCTCATCTCTAAATCTATATTGCCCAATCCATCCCTTCTAACCCTTAATCTATAATCCTTAATCCCTAATCTATCTTAAATCCATAATCTTTAATCCTTAATCTATAATCTCTAATCCCCAATCTCTCATTCCTTAACCCTAATCCTTAATTTATGGTCCTTAATCCTTAATCCCAAATCGATATTACTTTTCCTTAATCCATACTCTTTATTCCGTAATTGTTAACCCTAAATCCTAATACCTAGTTGCTAGTACATATTATTTAATCCTTAATCCTTAATCCCTATTATTTAATCCCAAATCTCTAAACCCTAATGCCTAATTTCTAATCCACTTCTTCTTTTTCCACTTCATCTTCTTCTTCTTCTTCATATTCATCATTTTTTTTCCTCATTTTCTTCTTCTTCTTCTTCTTCTTCTTCTTCTTATTCTTCTTGCTCCTCTTCTTCATCTTCCTTTTCCTTTTCTTCTTCATCTTCTTCTTCCTCTTCTTTTTCTTCTTCATCTTCTTCCTTTTCTTCTTCTTCTTTTTCTTCTTCTTTTTCTTCTTCTTCTTCTTCTTTTTCTTCTTTCTTTTCTTCTTCTTATTCTTCTTCTTTTTAATTTCCTTCTTCTTCTTCTTCTTCTCCTTCTTGTCCTTCTCCTTTCTCCTCCTCATCTTCTTCTTCTTCTTCTTCCTTTTCTCCTTGTTTTCTTCTTGTTGTTGTTTTCCTCTTCTTCTTCTTCTTCTTCTTTCTCTGCTCTTCTTTCTTCTTTCTTCTTTCTACTTTCTTCTTTCTTCTTTCTTCTTCCTTTTGACTTCCTCCTACCTGCTTCCTTCTTCTTTCTACCTTCTTTCTTCTTCTTCATTATTCTTCCTCTTCTTCTCCCTCTTCTTCTTCTTCTTTTTTCCTTCTTCCATTTTCTTTCTTCCTTCTTCTTCTTCCTTGTTCCTTCTTCCCTCTTGCTTCTTCTTTCTCCTTAATCCCTAATCCATAATCTCTAATCCATCCATATTCTCTAATCTCTAATCCCTAATTTTTAATCTCTAATCCTTTGTCTCTAATCGTTACACTTTAATCTCTAGTTCCTAATCCCAAATCAATTATCTCTAATTTATAATCCATAATCTTCAATCCTTAATCCATCCTTACTCCATAATCCCTAATCCTTAGTCCTAATCTATAATCTCGAATCTTTAATTCCAAATCCCTAATTCGTAACCCCTAATTCTTAATCATTAATCGCTAATGCCTATCTCCTAATCCATAATCCCTAATCTCTAATCCTAAATCCTAAATTCTTAATCCCTAATCCCTAATGCTAAATAACCTCTAATCCTTAATCTCTAATCCTTAAACTCTAATCTCTAATACCTAATCCTTAATCACTCTAATCACTAATACTAAATCATTAATCCCTAATCTATAATCGATAAACCATATTAATAATCAATAATCGCTAATCCCTAATCCTTAATCATTCATCCCTTATCCCTCATCTTTAATCTCTGATCCTTAATCCTGAATAGTAATGCTAATCCCCTAATGTCTAATGTCTAATATCTAATCTTTAATCTCCAATGTTTAATCAACATCCCTAATCTCTAATCTATAATCTTTTTCCCTAATCTTTATTCACTAATCTTTATTCACTAATCCCTAATTCCTAATCCTAAATTCTTCAATAATCTCTAATCATTAATATCTTCATCTCTAATCCCTAATATCTATTACTTATTCCCTAACCCCCACTCCCTAATCCTTAATCCCTAATCCCTAAACTCTAATCGTTAATTGCTAACTCAAAAATTCTTAATCCCTAATTCCTCCTTAATCTTTAACCCATATTCCATAACACTTAATGCCAAATCCTTCATTTCTAAATCCCTGATCCCTAATCTCTAATCCCTAACCTCAGATACCTAAACCTTAATCCATCACTTCTTCCTTTTTGTCTTCTTTTCTTCTTCTTCTTCTTCTTCCTATTCTTTTTCTTCTTCTTTTTCCTCTTCCTCTTCTTCTTCGTCATCATCGTCCTCTTCTTTTTCCTCTTCTTCCTCATCTTCCACTTCTTCTTCTCTTTCTTCTTCATCTCCATCCTCTTCTTCTTCTTCCACTTCTTCTTCTTACCCTTCTTCATCCTCTTCTTCTTCTTCTTCTTCTTCTTCATCTTCTTCTTCTTCAACATCTTTTTCTTCTTTCTCTTCTTCTTCTTCTTCTTCATGTTCTTTTTCTTCTTCTTCTTCTTCTTCTTCCTCTTCTTACTCTTCTTCTTCCTCTACTTGCTTTTCTTCTTCTACTTCTTTTTCTCCTTCTTCTTCTTCTTCTTCTTCCACTTTTATTTCTTCTTCTTCTTCTTCCCCTTCTCTTTCTTCTTCCTCATCTTTTTCTTCTTCTCATTCTTCTTGTATTCTTCTTCATCAACTTCTTCTTCCTCTTCTTCTTCTTCCACTTCATCTTCCATTACTTTTCTTCTTCTTCTTCTTTTTCTTCAACTACTTCACTTTCTACTTCTTCTACTTCATTTTCTTACATTCTCATTCTTCTTTGTCTTCTTTTTCTCCTTCCTTTTCATCTTCTTCTTCTACCTCCACTTCTTCTTCTTCTATTTCTTCTTCTTCTTCTTCATTTTCTTCTTGTTCTTCTTCTTCCTCTTCTTCCTAATCTTCTTCTTTTTCTTCTTTTTCTTCTTCTTTTTTTGTCTTCTTCTTATCCTTTTTCTCCTTTTCTTCTTCTTCTTCTTCTTCTTTTTCATCTTGTTCTTCTTTTTCTCCTTGTTTTACATCTTATTCATCGTCATCATCTTCTTCTTCTTCTTCTTCATAATCCTTAATCCCTATTCCCTAATCCTTAGTCCTAAATCCATTCCTCCCTACTCTTTTATCCCTAAATTTATAGTTCATAATCCATCCCTCCCAAACCCTAATCTTTAACCCTTATTCTTTAATCCCTAATCTCTAATCCCTAATCCCTAATCCTTAATCCTTAATTTCTTATCTCTCATCCCAATCTCTAGTCCCTGTCATTAATCCATAATTTTTAATTCCAAATCCTTCATCCTTGATTTGTAATCCCTAATCCCTAATCTCTTGTCTCTAAGCTCTAATCTTTAATACTTGTTTCCTAATCCCTAATCATTAATAGCTAATTCTTAATCCCTAAACCCTCTTCTTAATTATAATCGTTCAATATCTAAGGTTGACCCTATAATCCCTAATCTCAAATCGTTAAACTTCAATCACTAATACCAAATCCCTAATCCTTAATCTCTAATCTATAACCCATAATCCTTTCATTAATCCATTCTTACTCCATAATCCCTAATCCTTAATCTGTAATCTATAATCTTTAATCTTTAATCTCAAATCCCATATCCCTTTTTCGTAATCCCTAATCCCCATTACTTAATATTTAATTGCTAATACAAATCCTCTAATCTCTAATCCTTAATCCCTAATTTGTAATCCTTAATCCCTAATTCCTAATCTTTAATCCCTAATCCTAGATCCTCAATTCTTAATAACCTCTAATCCCTTATCTCTAATCCTTAAACTCTAATCTCTAATACCTAATTCTTAATCCCTAACTTATAATACATAAATCTTATTCATAATCTTTAATCCTAAATCCTTAATCTATAATCCTTAATCACTAATTCCTAATCTTTAATCTTTAATCCCTCATCTCTAATACAAATCATAATCGCTTAATCTCTAATCTCTAATCTTTAATCCTTAATCCTGAATCATATATCTCTAATATCAAATCTCTAATTCCTAATCCCTATTCTTTATTCTCTAATCCCTAATTCTTAATCCTAAATTCTTAATATACAATCCCTAATCCTTAGTAATTAATCCCTTAATTTTTAGTCTTTAATCACTAATCCATCATCCCTATTCTCTAATCCTTATTAATTATACCCTAATCCCTACTCCCTAGTCCTTAATCCATAATCCCTTATCCCTAATCCCAAATACCAAAACTCTTATCTTTCTTCTTCTTCATCATCTTCTTCTTCTTCTTCTTCCCCTTCATCTCCCTTTACTTCCATTGCTTCTTCTTCTTCTTCATCTTCTTCTTCTTCAACTTCTTCACCTTCTTCTTATTCTTCTTTCAATTCTCCTTATTCTTTTTTTTTTCTTCTTCCTTTTCTCCTTCTTCTTCTTCTTCCTTTTCTTCTTATTTTCTTCTTCTTCTTCTTCCTCATTTTCTTCTTGTTCTTCTTCTTCTTCTTTTTCCTCATCTTCCTCTTATTCTTCATCTTCTTCTTATTATTATTCTTCTTATTCTTCTTCTTCTTTGTCTTCTTCTTGTTCTTATTCTTTTTTTTCCTCTTCTCCTTCTTCTTCTTCTCCTTCTTCTTCATAATCCATAAACCCTATTCTCTAATCCCTACTTCTAAATCCCTTCATTCCTAATCTCTCATCCTTAAATCTATAATTTCGAATCCATCCCTCAAGAATCCCAAATCCATAGTCCTTAATCCCTAATTTATTATTCTTAATCCATCTCTAATCCCTAATCCCTAATCTTTAATCCATAATCTCTCATCCCTAATTTCTAATCATTAATGCCTAATTTTTAATTCCCAATCCTTAATCCCTAATCTCTAATACTTAATCTCCAATGCCTAATTAATAATCCTTGATTATTAACCCCAAAAACCTTCTTTTAATTATAATCATTTAAAATCTAAGATTTAACCTCTAATCCTTAACCGTAAATCCAAAATCCCTAATCACTAATCTCTAATATATAATTCATAATTCTTTTTCCATAATTTGTAATCCATGATCCAAAATCTCTGCACCATAATCTTTTGTAATTAATCCCTTAATCCTAAATCCCTAATCCTTAATCAATAATCACTTCATCTACAATCCTTAATTCTTAATCCTTAATCTGGAATCCCTACTAAATTTCCATAATCCCTAACAATTAATCCTCAAAACCCTAATACCTAGTTGCTAATCCATATTCCCTATTCTCTAATCCTAAACCGTAATCCTTAAACCCTAAAATCCCATCCCTAATCCCTCCTTCCTTAATCCTTAATCCCTAACCCCTAATCCATAATCCATCTCTTCATCTTCTTCTTCTTCTTCTTGTACTTCTTGTTGCTCTTCTTTTTCTTCTTCTTCTTCTTCCTCCTCCTCTTACTCTTCTTCTTCTTCTTCTTTATCATTTTGTTCTTCTTCTTCTTCTTCCTCACCTTCTTCTTCCTCTTTTTCTTCTTCTTCTTATTCCTTTTCTTCTTCTTCTACTTCTTCTTCCTCTTCTTTTTCTACTTCTTCTTCTTCAACCTCTTCTTCTTCTTCTTCTTCTTCTTCTTCCTCATCTTCCTCTTCCTTCTTTCTACTTTCTTCTTTCTTCTTTCTTCTTCTTTCTTCCTTCTTCCTTCTTCTTACCACCTTCTTCTTCATTCTTCCTTCATCTTTCCTTTTTCTTCTTTATTCTTCTTCCTCTTCTTCTTTCTTCCTTCTTCCATCTTTTTTCTTATTTCTTCCTTCTTCTTCTTCTTCCTTTTTCTTTCTTTGTTCTCCTTAATCTTTAATCCTTAATATGAAATCTATCTGTAATCTATAATCTATAATCTTTAATCCCTAACCTCTTCTTAAATTCTAATCTCTAATACTTAATCCCTAATCTATAATCTCTAATCCCTAATTCCTAATCCCTAATCCATAATCCTTAATCCCTAATCTCTAATCACAAATCCTTTTATAATCCTAAGTCTTTAATCCTCATCTTAATCCCTTAATCTTTAAACTTTAGTCTCTAATCACTAATCTTGAATCCTATAACCTTAATGTTTAATCTCTAATCCTTAACACCTAATCTCTATTCCCTAACCCTTAATCCTTAAACCTAGGTCCCTAATCTCTAATCCTTAGTCCTTAATAATTAATCTTTTAATTCTTAATTCCTAATTTCTAATCCCTATTCATTAATCCCTTCATCCCTAATCCCTAATCTATAATCTATAATCATTAATTCATAATCCCTAATCATAATTACTTATTCCCTAACTTCTACTCCCTAATCTTAAATCCCTAATCCCTAGTTACTAACTCCCAAATCTTTAATCCCTAATCCTTAATTCCTCTTCTTCTTCTTTTTATTCTTTTTCCTCTTCTTCATCTTCATCTTCTTCTTCTTTCTTCCTTCTCCCTTCTTCTTTCTTCTTTCTTCCTTCATCTTTCTTCCATCTTCTTCCTTCCTCCTTCTCCTTAATCATTAATCCCTAATCCTTAATCCCTAATCTATCCCAAATATCTAATCTCTAATCTTTTATCTCTAACCTCTCATCCCTAATCTCTAATCCTTAAACTCTAATTTCTAACACCTAATTCATAATCTTCAATCCCTAATTTATAGTCCACAATACCTAATATATAATCTCTATTCATTAATTTCTAATCTTTAACCACTAGTCTGTAATTTGTAAACCCTAATCTACAGTCTCTAATCTAAATCTTAATTCCTTAATCTCTAATCCTAAATCCTACATCAAAAATCTTTACTCTCTAATCCCTAATCCTAAATCCCTAATCTCTAACCACAAATGCCTAACAATTAATCTCTTATATCTTTAATCCTTAACATCTAATCCTTAATCACTAGTCCCTCCTCCTTAATCCCTTATCCATAATCTACAATCTTTAATCATTAATACTTAATCCTAAATCCCCACCAATTATTCCTTAATTCCTATTATTTCTTCCCTAATCCTTAATCCCTAGTCCCTAGTCCCTAGTTTGAAACTACCAAATCACTAATTTCAAGTCCTTAATCTATAATACCTAATCTCTAATCTAATCCATAATACCTAATGCTAATTCCTAATCCTTAATCAATCACTTCTTAATCTTCTTCTTCTTCCTCCTCTTCTTCTTCCTCTTCTTCTTCCTCTTTTTCTTCTTCTTCTTCTTCTTGCTCTTCTATTTCCTCACCTTCTTCTCTTTCTTCTTCGTCTTACTCTTCTCCTTCTTATTCTTCTTCTTCTTCCTCCTCTTCCTCTTCTTCTTCTTTGACTTCCTCTTCTTCTTCTTGCTCTTCTTCTTCTTCTTCATCCTTTTCTCTTTCTTCTTCTTCTTCTTAATCTTCTTATTCTTCTTCTTCATCATCTTCTTCTTCTTCCTCTTCTCCCTTTTCTTCCTCTTCTTTTTATTCTCCTTCTTCTTTTGCTTCTTCATCTTCTACTTCTTCTTCTAGTTCCTCTTCTTCTTCTTCTTCTTCTTCCTTATCTTCTTCTTCTTCCTCCTCCTCTTCTTCTTCTTATTATTCTTTGAATTCTTCTTCTTTTCTTCTTCTTCTTCTTATTCTTCAACCTCTTCTTCTTTTTCTTCATTCACTTCTTCTTCTTATATTTGTTCTTCCTCTTCATTCTCTTCTTGTTCTTCATCTCCTTCTTCTTCTTCTTCTTCTTCTTCTTCTTTTCTTATTCTTTTTCTTTTCCTTTTTCTTCTTCTTCTTCTTCTTCTTCTTCTTCCTCTTGTTGTTCTTCTTCTTCTAAATTTTCTTATTCATTTTTCTCTTATTCTTCTTGTTCTTCTTCGTCTCCTTCATCTTCTTCATTTACTTCTTCTTCTTCTTTTACTTCATATTCATCCTTATGACCTTTTTCTTCTCCTTAATTCTTCTTCTTCTTCTTCTTCTTCTTCTTCTTCTCCTTCTTCTTTGTAATCCTTAATCCCTACTCCTTAATACCTTCCTAGCTAATCTCTCATCCTTAAATCTATGTATCCTAATCAATCCCTCCCAAATCCTTAATCGCTACAATCTAATCCATAATCCTTAATTCTTAATTCTTGATCCTTAATCTCTAATCCTTAATCCCTAATCTAATCTTAACCCATAATCCCTAATGTTAAATCTTTAATCCCTAATCCTTTATCCTCAATCCCTAATCTCTGGTCACTAATCCCTAGTCCTTAATCCTTAATCCCTAATCCCTAATCCTTAAACCCTATTCTTAATTGTAGTCATTTAATCTCTAATCCTTAAACTCTAATTCGTAATCCTGAATCCCAAATCCTTAATCACTAATATCTAATCCTTAATCCCTAATTCTTATTCCCTAATTCGTAATCCCTAATCCAAAATCTTTATCCTTGGTAATTAATCCCTAATCTTAAGTCCCTAATCATTAAACCCTTCATCTAAAATTTCTAATCCTTAATCTCTAATGATTATTACTTTTACTTAATCCTTAACCCTTAATCCCCAAACCCTAATACTTTGTTAAAAATCCAATTCCTTAATCTCTAATCCTTAATCTCTAACATCTAATCCCTAACCCCTCCCTTCTTAATCCCTAATCTTTAACCACTAGTCCATAATCCATCTCTTCATCCGCTTCTTCTTCTTCACCGTCTTCCTCTTCTTCTACTTCTTCTTGATTTTCTTCTTCTTCTTCATCTTCCTCCTCCTCTTCTTTCTCATCTTCCCCTTCTTCTTCTTCTTCCTCCTCTTCTTCTTCTTCTTCCTCTTCTTCTTCTTCGTCTTCTTCTTCTTCTTCTTTTTCTTCTTCTTCCTCTTCCTCCTCATCTTCTTTATCCTCAACTTCTTCTTCTCCTTCTTCTTCTTTTCTTGTTCTTCTTCTTCCTATTCTTCTTTCTTTTCTTCCTTTTCTTCTTCTTCTTCTTCTTCCTCCATTCTTCTTTCTTCTTTCTACTTTCTTCTTTCTACTTTCACCTTTCTTCTTCCTTCTTCCATCTTCCTATCTCCTTCCTTCTTTCTTCTTCCTTCTTCCTTCATCTGTCTTCTTTCTTCTTTATTATTCCTCTTCTTCTCCCTCTTCAACTTCTTCTTTTTTCCTTCTTCTTTCTTCCTTCTTCTTTCTTCCTTCTTCTTCTTCTTCTTCCTTCTTCCTTCTCCTTAATCCCAAACCCTTAATCCCTAATCCATCCCTACCCTTAATCCCCAATGTTTAATCCCTAACTTCTAATCCTTAGTCACTACTCCCTAAACTCTTGTCTCTAATACCTAATCCTAAATTCTTAATCTGTAATCCATAATCCATAATCCATAATCCATAATCCCTAATCTCTAATCCTAATCTCTAATCATTAAGTACTAATCCCTAAACTCTAATCCCTAGTCCCTAATCATAATCATAATCCCTAAATCTCTAATCTTTAATTCTTAATCTCTAATCCTGAATCTTGTGTTCTTAATATTTAATCTCGAATCCTTAATCCCTATTCCCTAATCCCTAATCACTAATCATTAATCTTGAATAATTAATAACTTAATTCTTAATCCATAATCTTTAATCTCTAATTATTAATCTCTTGATCTCTATTCCAATCCATAATCCTTCACCACTAATCCTTAATCCTTAGACCTAATCACTTATTTCCTAATCCTTACTCCTTAATCTTTATTCCCTAAACCCTAATCCCTAATTGCTAATTCCATAATTTATAATCCTTAATTTGTAATTCTCAATCACTAATCTTTTTCTCCCTAATCATTAATCCATATTCCCATATACCTAATCCCTAATCCTTCCTTCCATAATCGATAATCCTCAATCTATATCCCTTAATCAATAATCTCTAATCCATCTCTTCTTTCTCTTCTTCTTCTTCTACTTCTTCTTCTTCTTCTACTATTATTTCTTTATCATCCTTATCTTCATCTTCTTCTTCTTTCTATTCTTCCTCACCTTCCTCTTCTTCTTCTTCCTCTTTTTCTTCCTCCTCTTATTCATCTTCTTCTTCTTCTTCCTCCTCTTTTTCTTTTATTTCTTCTTCTACTTCTTATTTTTCTTCTTCTTTTTCTTTTTCTTTTTCTTCTTCTTCTTCTTCTTTTTCCTTTTCTTCATCATCATCTTCTTCTTCCTCTCCTTCTTCTTCATGTTCTACTTCTTCTTCATCTTCTTATTCTTCTTTTTCTTCTTATTCTTCTTGTTCTTCTCCTTCTTCTTTTTGCACTTCTATGTCTTCTTTTTCTTCTTCTCCTTCTTCTTCTTCTCCTTCAACTTCTTTTTTTTCTTTTTCCTCTTCTTCTTCTTCTTCTTCTTCTTGACTTCTTCTTTTTCTTCTTCTTCTTCTTCATCATCTTTTCTTGTTTTTCTTTTTCTTAATCCTCCTCATCATCATCATCTTCTTCTTCTTCTTATTAATCTTCTTCTTCTTCGTCTTCTTCTTCTTCTTCTAGTTCTTCACCTTCTTCTCTTCTTTGTGTCACTATTCTCCTTCTTCTTCTTCCTCTTCTTTTTCTTTCTCTTATTCTTCTTTTTCTTCTTCTTCTACTACTATTTCTTCTTCTTCTTCCTCTCCTTCTTCTTCTTCGTCTTACTCTTCCCCTTCTTCTTCTTCTTCTTCTTCTTATTCTTCTTCTTCTACTTCGACTTCCTCTTCTTACTTGGCTTATTATTCTTCTTCTTCCTCATCTTCTTCCTGTTCTTCTTCTACTTCTTCCTCTTCTTCTTCTTCTTCATCTTTCCCTTCTTCTTCTTCTTCTTCTTCTTCTTCTTTGTATTCTCTTGCTTTTTCTTCTTCTAATGCTTCTTCTTCTCCTTCTTCTTCTTCTTCTTCTTCCACTTTTTTCCTACTCTTCTTCTTGCTATCTTTTGTCATCTTCCTCCTCCACTTCTTCTTCCTCTTCTTCTTCTTCTCCTTCTTCTTCCTCTCTTCTTCTTTTTCTTCTTCTTCTTCTCCTTCCTCTTGTTCTTCTTCTTCTTGTACTTTTCCCAATTCTTTTTCTTCTTCTTCTTCTTCTTCATCTTCCTCTTCTTATTCTCCTCCATCTTCTTCTTCTTCATCCTGTACTCCTTTTTCTTCATCTTTTTCTTCTTTTTCTTCTTCTTTTTCATCTTCTTATTCTTATTCTTTATTCGTCATTTTCTTCTTCTTCTTCTTCTACTTGTTATTCTTCTTCTACTTCTTCTTCTTCTTTCTCCTCTTCCTATTCTTCTTCTTCTTCATTTTCTTAAATTTCTTCCTCTTCATCTTCTTCTTCCACTTCTTCTGTCACTTCTTCTTCTTCTTCTTCTTCTTCTTTCCCTTCTACTTCTTCTTCTTTCTTTTCGTTGTCTTCTTCTTCGCCTTCTTCCTTTTCTTCTTCTTCTTCTTCTTTTACTTCTTCCTCCTTTTCCTCTTCTTTTTCTTTCATTTCTTTTTCTTGCTTTTGTTCTTCCTCTTTTTCCTCTTCTTCTTCCTCCTCTTTTTCTTCTTCTTCTTCTTCTTCTTCTTCTTCTCTTCTACTTTTTTTACTCCTTTTCTTTTCTACTACTACTTCTCCTTCTTCTTCTACATTTTCCACTTCTTTTACCTCTTCCCTTTCATTTTCTTCTTCTTCTTTTCCTTCATTGCCTCTTCTACTTCTTCTTCTTCTTCTTCTTCTTCCTCTTCTTATTTTGATTCTTGTTCTTGCACTTCTTCTTCTTCTTCTTCTTCTTCCTCTTCTTATTCTGATTCTTGTTCTTGCACTTCTTCTTCTTCTTCATCTTCTTCCACTTCTTCTTCTTCTACTTCTTCTTTTTATTTCTTGATCCCTAATCCTTAATACTTAAACCTAATGTCTAATCCCTAGTCCCTGATCTTTATCCCTACACCTTATTCCTGAATCCCTACTCCCTAATACGTAATAACAAATCTCTAAACCCTAATATCTAATTTCTAATCTGTAATGCCTAATCCCAAATCCCTAATCTCTAATCTCTAATCCCTAATCCTTTACCCCTAATGCCTAATCTCTAATCCCTCATTTCTTAATTTTTAATTCTTAATCCTTAATCTCTAATCCCTAAACCTTAATCTTAATTATAATCATTTAATCTCCAATTGCCAATCCCTAATCTCTAATCCTTAATCTTGAATCCAAAGTCCCTAACCATTAATCTCTTATCCTTAATCTTTAATCCATATTCTCTAGTTTGTAATCTCTAATCCTAAATCACTAATCTATAGTCCTTAGAAATTATTCTTTTAATCTTAAATCCCTAATACATAAGCATTAATCCCTTCATCCTTAATCCTTAATTACAAATCCTCAATCCAAAATCTCTTTTACTTATCACTTAATCCCAACTTTTTAATCCCTAATTCTTAATCTCGAAAATCTAATACCTAATTACTAATCCTTATTCCGAAATCACTAATCCCGAACACTTAATCCTTAATACATAATCCTTAATCTCTCTTATATTAATCCCTAACTTCTAATCCATAGTCTCTAATCCATCACCTAATCCTCTTCATCTTCTTCCTCTCTCACTTCTAATTCCTCTTCTTCTCCTTCTTCTTTTTCTTCTTCTTCTTCCATATTTTCTTCTTGTTCTTCTTCCTCTTCTTCCTTATCTTCCTCTTCCTCATCTTCTCCTTCTTCCTCTCTCTCTTCTTCTTCTTCTTCTCCTTCTTCTTCCTCCCCTTCTTCTCCTTCCTTTTCCTCCTCTTCTTCTCATTCAACTTCTTTTCTTGTTCTTATTTTGCCTCTTCTTCTTCCTCTTCCTCTTCTTCTTCTTCTTCTTCTTCTTTTATTTCTTCTTCTTCTTCTTTGACTTCTCCTTCTTCTCCTTCTCCTTCCCCTACTCCTTCTCCCTACCCTTCTCCATCTCCTTTGTCATCTCCTTATCCTTCTCCTTCTTCTTCTCCTTCTCTTCCTTATTCCTCTCATCCTCCTTCTCCTTTTCCCTCTCCTTCTTCTTCTTCTTTCTTCTTTCTTCTTTCTTCTTTCAACTTTCTAATTTCTCATTTCTCTTTCCTTCTTCCATCTTCCCTCTTCGTTCTTCCTCCTTTCTTCTTTATCCTTTATTCTTCTTCTTTTTCTTCTTTTCCTCTTCTTCTTTGTCCTCTTTTTCTTCTTCTTTCTTCTTTCTTCCATCTTCCTTCCACCTTCTTCTTTCTTCCTTCTACTTCATCTTCATTCTTCCTTCTTCCTTCTCCTTAATCCCTAATCCTTAATCCCAAATCCATCTCTAATCTCTAATCCTTAATCCCTAATCTTTAATCCCTAACCTTTAATCCCTAAACTCTAATTCCAAAAAAATAATCACTAATACCTTATCCCTAATCTTTATTACTTAATCTATAATCCATAATCACTAATCCCTAAACCTTAACCCTTAATCACTAATCTCTAATCTTGAAACCCTATATCCTAGTCTCCAAGCTTAATCTTAATCCCTTAATCTCTAATCACTAACCTATAATTTCTAATCTTAAATCATATTACTTAAATGTTTAATCCTAATCCCAAATCCCTAATCCTTAATCCTAATCGTAAACCCTTGATCTCTAATTCCTCTTCTTCTTCTTCTTATTCTTATTCTTATTCTTATTCTTCTTCTTCTTCTTCTTCCTCTACTTTCTCTTCTTCCTCTTCTTCTTCTTTCTCTTCTTTTTCTTCTAATTCTACTTCTTCTTCTTCTTCTTCTTCTTCTTATTATTCTTCTTCTTTTACTACTACTACTACTACTTCTTCTTTTTGATCTTCGTCTTCTTCGCCTCTTCTTCTTCTTCTTCTTCTTCCTCTTCTTCTTGTTCTTCTTTGATTTCTTTTTCTTGCAATTCTTCTTCCTCTTCTTCTCCTCTTCTTCTTCCTCCCCATCTTCCTCATCTTCTTTTGTTCTTTTTCTCTTTCTTCTTCTTTTTCATCTTCTTCTTCTTCTTTTACTTCTTCCTCATCTTCTTTTTGGACTTATACTTTTACCTCTTCTTTTTCCTTTACTTTTTCTTCTTCTTCTCCTTCATCTTCTTCTTCTACTTGTTTTTCATCTTCTTCTTCTTCATCCACTTCACCTTTTTTCTCCTTAATTCTACTTCTTCTTCTTCTTCTTCTTCTTCTTCTTCTTCTTCCTCTTCTAGTTCCTGTTCTTCTTCTACTACTACTACTACTTCTCTTCTTCTTCGGTTTTCCTACTTCTTCTTCTTTTTCTTCTCCTTCTTCTTCTTCTTTTTCTTCTTCTTCTTATTCTTGTTCTTGTAATTTTTTTTCTTCTTCTTGTTCTTCTTCTTCTTCTTCTTAATGTTCTTCTTCTTCTTCTTCTTCTTAATCTTCTTCATCTTCTTCTTCTTCTTCTTCTTCTTCCTCCTCTTTTTCATCCACTTCTTCCTTTTCCTCTTCTTCCTTCTCTTCTCCTTCTTCCTCTTCTTCTTTTTCTCTTTCTTCTTCTTCTTCCTATTCTTCTAATTCTTCTTCTCTTCTTCTTCTTCCTCTTCTTCTTTCTATTCTTCCTCGTTTTCCTCCTCCTCTACTTCTTCTTCTTCTACTACTTCTTTTTCTTCTTCTTCATCTTCTTCGTCTTCTTCTTCAACTTCTTCTTCTTCTTTTTCTTCGTCTTCTTCCTCTTCTTCTTCTTCTTCTTCTTCCTCCTCCTCCTCTTCCTTTTCTCCTTATTCTTCTTCTTCTTCTACTTCTTCTTCTTTCACTTCTTCTTCTTCTTCTTCTTCTTCTTCCTCCTCCTCCTCCTCTTCTTCTTCTTCTTCTTCTTCCTCCTCCTCCCCTTCCTCCTTCTTCTTCTTCTACTTCTTCTTCTACTTCGTTATCTTCCTTCTTCTTTCCCCTTTCTTATTTCTCCTTTCGTCTTCCTTCTGCCTTCCTCTTTCCTCCTTCCTTCTTCCTTCTTCCTTCTTCGTTCTTTTTTCTTCCTTCTTTCTTTTTCCTTCTTTCTTCTTTATTCTTTCTTTTTTCTTTTTCATTTTTCTTCTTTCATCTTCTTTTTTCTTCTTTCTTCTTCTTTCTTTGTTCTTTCTTTTTTATTCTTTCTTTGTTCTTCTTCTTCTTCTTCTTCTTCCTCTTTCTTCTTTTTCCTCTTCTTCCTCTTCTTCTTCCATTTCTTCCACTTCTTCTTCTTCTACTTCTTCCCCTTCTGCTTCCTCTCTTCATCATCTTCTTCTTCTTCCAACTCCTCTTCTTCATCTTCCTCGTCATCTTCTTCTTCTACTTCCACTTCTTCCTCATCTTCCTCGTCTTTTTCTTCTTCTTCTTCTTCTTCTTCTTTCTCTTCTTCTTCTTCTCGTTCCACTTCTTTTTCCTCTTCTTCTTCTTCCACTTCTTATTCTTCTTCCTCTTTTCCTTCTTTTTCTTCTTCCCCTTCCACTTTTTGTACTTCATCTTTTGCTTCTTCCTCTTCTTGTTCCTCATCTTGCTGTTCTTCTTCTTCTTCTTCTTCTTTCTCTTCTTCATCTTCTTCTTTCTCTTCTTCTTCTTGCTCTTCTTTTTCTTCTTTTTCTTCTTCCTCATCTTCTTGTTGTTCTTCTTCCTCTTCTTCCTCATCTTCCTCTCCCTCTTCATCTTCTTCTTCCTTGTCTTTCTCTTCTTCTTCTTCTTCTTCTTCTTTATATTCTTCTTCTTTCACTTATTCTTCTTCTTCTTCTACTTCTTCTTCTTCATCATCTTCATCTTTTACTTCTTCTTCCTCTTCTTCCTCTTCTTCTTTCTCTTCTTTGCCTTCTTCTTCTCCATTTCCATCTTCTACTCTTACACCTCCTTCTTGTTCTCCTCTTCCTCCTTTTCCTTCTCTTTCTCCTCCTTCTTCTTCTTCTTGTTTTTCTTCTTCTTTCTTCTTTTCTCTTTTTTCTTACTTCTTTCTCATTTGTTCTTCCTTCTTTCTTCATTCTTCTTTCTTCTTCCTTCTTCTTTCCATTTTCCTTCTTCCTTCTTACTTCTTCCTTCTCATTCTTGCTTCTTTCTTCTTCCTTTTTACTTCTTCCTTCTTCTTTCTTTTTTCTTTTTTTCTTCTTTCTTCTTTCTTTTTTCTTCTTACTTCTTTCTTCTTTTTTTCTTTCCTCTTTCTTTCTTTCTTTCTTTCTTTCTTTTTTTGCTTCATTCTTCATCACCGTCATCTTCTTCTTCTCTAGTATCTTCTTCTTCTTCTTCTACATCTTAATCTTTATCCCGAAACCATAATCCCTAATCCTGCACTACTTAATCTATAATCCCTAATCTATAGTCCGTAATCCCTCTCTCCCTTTTCTCCTATCCTAAATATATGATTCCTAATCCTTAATCTCTGTTTGCTAATCCCCATTGTCTATCCCTAATAACCAATCCCTAACATTTAATATTTAATCAATTCAGAATTCTTAATCCGTAATCCCTCAACCTTAAACCTTAATCCTAAATCTTTAATCACTAATGCCTAATCCTTAATCACTAATCTTTAATAACTAATCCCGAATCTCTATAGTATTTAATCCTTAATCCTTAATCCTTAATCCTTGATCTCTAATCCTTGTTTTGAATTCCTAATCTTAAATCTCTAATCTCTAATTCCTAATTCATAATCTTTAACTCCCAATCCATAATCTCTAAATGCAAATTGTTAATCCCTAATGCTTAATCCAAAATTCTTTTATCAATAACTTCTAATCTATAATCCTTAATCTAATCCCTATTCCCTAATTCTTAATCTCAAATCTATTTCCTTAATCCCTAGTCCCTAATCCCTAACCCTAATCCCTAATCCTTAACTCCTCATTCTTAATCCAAAATACTTATTTCTTAAACCCTAATATCTAATCCTTAATCCCTAATCTATAATCCTGAATCCCTCCCTCCCTAACACCTAATCCCCAATCCTTAAAACGTAATTCTTAATCCCTAAGTCGTCACACACTAATCCATAATATGTATTTTTCTACTTCTTCATTCTCTTCTTCTTCTTTCTCTTCTTCTTCCTTTCTTCGTTGTCTTCTTCTTTTTCTTCTTAATATTCTTCCTCATCTTCCTCTTTTTCTTCTTCTTCTTCTTCATCTTCTTTCTCCTCTTTCACTTCATATTCTTCTTCTTCTTCCTCCTCCTCCTCTTCTTCCACTTTTTCTTCTTCTTCCCCTTCTTCTTCTTCTTCTTCTTCTTCTCCTACTTCTCCTTCTTGTTCTTCAACCTTCTCCTCTTCTTCATCTTCTTCTTCTTCCTCTTCTTCTTCTTGTTCTTCTTCCTTTTCTTCTTCATCTTCTTCTTCTCCTTCTTCTTCTTCTTCTTCTTCTTCTTCTTCTTCCTCTTCTTGTTCTTCTTCTTCTTCTACTTCTCTTTTGTCTTCTCCTTCTTCTTCTTCTTCTTCTCCCTCTTCTTTTTCTTCTTCTACTTCTTCTTCTTCTTTTTCCTCACATTCTTCTTCCTCTTCTTCTCCTTCTTCTTCTTCTTCTACTTCTTCTACTTCTTTCACTTCATCATCTTCTTCTTCTTCTTATTCTTCTTCATCATCATCTTCATCTTCTTCATGTTCTTCTTCTTCTTCTTCTTCTTCTTCTTCTTCTGCTTTTTCTTCTTCTTCTTTGACTTCTTCTTCTTCTTCTTCCCATACTTAATCTTGTTCTTTTTCCTCTTTTCCTTCTTTTTTTACTTTTTCTTCTTCTTCCTCCTCTTATTCCTGATCTTGCTCTTCTTCTTTTTCTTCTTCTTCTTCTTACTCTTGTTCTTCTGCCTCTTCTTCTTCTTCTCCTTCTTCCCCATATTCCTTTTGTTCTTCTTCCTCTTCTTCCTCAACTTCTTCTTCTTCTTCTTCTTCTTCCTCTTCTACTTCTTTCTCATCTTTATCTTCTTCTTGTTCTTCTTCTTCCTCTTCTTCTTCTGCTTCATCTTCCACTTCCTATTCTTGTTCTTTCTCATCTTCTTCTTCTTCTTGTTCCTTTTCTTCTTCTTCTTCTACTACTGCTTCTTATTCTCTTCTTCCTCTTCTTCATCTTCTACTTTTTCTTGTTCTCCTTCTTCTTATTATTCTTCTTCCTCTCCATCTTTCTCTTCTTGTTCTTCTCCTTCTCCTTCTCCTTGTCCATAACCTTCTCCTACACCTCCTTCTCATTCCCCTCCTCCTTTTCTTTCTCCTTCTCTTTCTCCTTCTTCCTCTTCATCTTCTTCTTCATCTTCTTCTTCTTTGTTCTTTTTTCTTTCTTCTTTATTCTTTTTTTCTTCTTCTTTCTTATTTTTCTTCCTTCATCCTTCTTCCTTCTTCCTTATTTCTTCAACCTTCCTTCTTCCTTCCTCCTTCTTCAATCTTGCTTCTTCCTTTTTCCTTGTTGCTTATCTCTTCTTCCGTCTTCCTTCTTCCAGCTTATTTGTTCTTTCCTTTTTCTTCTTTATTCTTTCATTCTTCTTCTTTGTTTTGTCTTCTTCTTCTTCTTTTTTCTTATTATTCCTTCTCATTTATTCTTCTTACTTTCTTCTTCTTTCTTTCTTTATTCTTGTTCTTATTCTTCTTCTTCTTTCTTCATCATCTTCTTTTTCTTCTACATCTTCTATTACTATTACTTCTTCTTCTTCATCATCATTTTCTTCTTCTTCCTCATCATCTTCTTCTTCTTCTTCTTCTTCATCTTATTCTTCTTCTTCTTCTTCTTTCCGTCTGCTTCTTCAACTTCTTCTTCTTCTTCTTCTCCCACTTCTCCAGTTTCCTCTGCTTCTTCTTCTTTTTTGTCCTCTTCTTCTTCTTCTACTCTTCTTCTTCTTTTTCGTCGTCTTTGTCGTCCTCTTCTTCTTCCACTTCATTATCATCATCTTCTTCTTCTTCTTCCTCTTCTTCTTCCTCTTCTTCTTCTTCTTCTTCTACTTCTTCATCTTCTTCTTCTTCTTCTTATTCTTCTTCTTCTTTTTCTTCTTCTGCCTCCTCTTCTTCTTTTTCTTCTTCCCATTCCCCTTATCTTTTTCTACTTGTTATTCCACTTCCTCTTCCTCTTCCTCTTCTTCAACTTCTTCTTCTTCTTCTCCTTCTTCCACTTTCTCTTTTTTGTCAACTTATACTTCTTCCACTTCCTCTTTTCCTCTACTTCTTCGACTTCTTTTTCTTCTTCTTCTCCTCCGTAATCGATTTCCTCTTCTTCTTCTTTTTTGTCTTGTTCTTCTTCTACTACTCTTCTTCTTCTTCTTCTTGTTCTTCCTCCTCTTCTTCTTCCACTTCTTCTTCTTCTTCATCTTCTTCTTCTTCTACCTCATCTTCCTCTTCTTCTTCTTCTTCTACTTCTACTTCTTCTTCTTCTTCTTCATCTTCTTCTACTACTTCTTCTTCTTCTTCTTCATCTTCTTCTTCCTCTTCTTCTTTTTCTTCCTCTCCTTCCCCTTATCTTCTTCTACCACATCTTCCACTTCATCTTCCTCTTCCTCTTCTTTGTCGTCTTCTTTTTCGTCTTCTTCTTCATCATCTTCATCTTCTTCCATCTTCCTTCTTCCTTCCATCTTCTTTCTTCTTCGTTTTTTCTTTTTTCTTTCTTCTTCTTTCTTTTCTTCTTCTTCTTCAACATCTTCTTCCTCTTCTTCTTCTTCTTCTTACCCTTCTTCTTCTTCTTCTTCTTCTTCTTCTTCTTTCACTTCTTCTTCTTCCTTTTCTTCTTTTTTTTCTTCTTCTTCTTCATCATCTTCTCCTTCTCTTCTTCTTCGCCTTCTTCTTGTTCCCTTCTCGTTCTTCTTCTACTTCTTCTTCTTCTTCTTCTTCTTCTTTTTCTTCTTCACTTCTCGTTCTTCTTCTACTTCTTCTTCTTCTTCTTCTTCTTCTTCCTCTTTTTATCCTTCTTCTCCTTCCTCTGCTTCTCCTTCTGGTTCTTGTTCTTGTTCTTCTACTTATTCTTCTCTTCTACTTTTTCCTTTTCTTATTCCTAATCTTCTTCTTCTTGTGCTACTACTTCTTTTTCTTCTTCTTCTTCATCTTCTTCTATTACTTCCTCCTTTTTTTCTTCTTCTTTTACTTCTTCCTCCTCTTCTTATTATCCTTTATGTTCTTCTTCTTCTTGGTTCTTTTTCCTTTCTTCTTTCTTATTTCGTAGTCCTTCTTTCTTCTTCCATCTTTTTTACTCCTTCCATATTCCTACTCCCTTCTTCCTTCTTCAAACTTGCTTCTTCCATCTTCCTTCTTCCTTCTCACATTCTTCTTGTTTCTTTTGTCATCTTCTTTCTTTGTGTTTTTCTTCTACTGCTACTACATCATCATCTTCTTCTTCTTCTTCTTCTTCTTTTACGTCTTATTCGTCTTCTTCTACTTCTTCTTTTCCTCTAATTCTTTGACTTCGTCTTCTTCTTCTTCTTCTTCTCAGATTTCCTCTTCTTGCTCTACTTTTTTGTCTTCTTCTTCTTTTTCCTCCTCCTTCTCTTCTTCTTCCTCTTCTTTCTCTTCTTCTTCTTCTTCTTCTTCTTCTTCTTCAATCCATAATCCCTAATCTCTATTCTCAAATCCTTGTCTTGAATTCTAAATCCAAAATCTCTAATCCCTAATAAATAATCCAAAAACCTTAATCCTTAATTCTAATGCTTAATACTAAATCCTTAACTTTGTAATCCTTTATTTTCAATCCATAATCAATAATTTAATCCCTAATACCTAATTCCTAATTTTTTTTCCCAAATCCCTATCACCTAATCCCTAATCCCTAATCCCTAATCTAAACCCTAAGCCTTATTCCTAATTCTTAATCCCGAATCCCTAATCCCTAAACCCTAATCCATTGTCCTTAATCCCTAATCGATAAATTCGAACCCTCCCTCCCTAACCCGTTTTCCCCAATTCTAATACCTAATTCCCAATCTATAGGACGTCGCCCATTACTCTATAATTTGTGTTCTACTTCTTCTTCTTCTTCGTATTCTTTCTCTCTTCTTCTTTCTCTTTTCCTTTTTCTTCTACCTTGTCCTCTTCTTGTTGTTCTTCCTATTCGTCCTCATCTTTCTCTTTTTCTTCTTCTTCTTCCTCGTCCTCCTCCTCCTCTGCTTCCTCTTCTTATTCTTTGTCTTCTTTTTCTTCTTCCTCCTCTTCTTCCCCTTCCTCTTCTTCTTCTTCTTCTTCTTCTTCTTCATTTTCTTCTTCTTCTTCATAATCATCATCATCATTTTCTTCTTCTTCTTCTTCTTCTTCATCTTCATCCTATTCTTCTTCTTCTTCCCCTTCTCCTTATCTTTTTCTGCCTCCTCTTCCTCTTCCTCTCCTTCATCATCTTCTTCTTCTACTTCTTCATTTTCTTCCTTCTTCCTTCTTTTTTCTTTCTTCTAACTTCTCTCTTCCTTCTTTTTCTTTCTTCTTTCTTCTTCTTTCTTTTTATTCTTCTTTTTCTTCTTCTTCTTCTTTTTCTTCTTCTTTCCCTTCTTCTTCTTGTTCTTCTTCTTGCTGTTCCTCTTCTTTATTTTCTTCTTCTTCTTCTTCATCTTCTCCTTCCTCTCTTCTTCTACTTTTTCTTCTTCTTCTTCTACTTCCTCTTCCCATTCTTCTTCTTCTTCTTATTATTATTATTATTGTACTACTACTAATACTACTACTACTACTACTTCTTATTCTTCCTCTTCTTCTTCTTCTTCCTCTTGTTATTCTTCTTCTTCTTCTTCTTATACTTCTTCTTCTTCTTTATCTTCTCCTTCTTCTTCTCTACTTCT
Organism: Vanilla planifolia; assembly: GCA_023846275.1. Taxonomy (NCBI): domain Eukaryota; kingdom Viridiplantae; phylum Streptophyta; class Magnoliopsida; order Asparagales; family Orchidaceae; genus Vanilla; species Vanilla planifolia. The sequence goes on along the minus strand of JAIUJO010000383.1, from coordinate 262,347 downwards.
TATTTTTCCTTTTCTTATTCTTCTTCTTCTTTCACCTCTTTTTCTTCTTCTTCTTTTATTTCTTCCTCTTCTTCTTATTCTCATTCTTCTTCTTCTACTACTTTTTCTTCTTCTTCTTCTTCTTCTTCTTCTTCTTCCTCATTTCTTCTACTTCATCTTCCTCTTCATCTTCTTCTTCCTTCACTTCTTCTTCTTCTTCTTCTTCTTCTTTGTCTTCTTCTACTTCCTCTTCTCTTCTTCTTCTTCTTCTTGTTCTTCTTCCTTGTCTTCTTTTTTGACTTCTTCTTCTTCATCAACTTCTTCTCATTCCTCTTTTACTTCTTCTTCCTTTCTTTTACTTTTTTTTCTTCTTCATCTTCTTCTTGTACTTCTTCCTCATCATCATCATCTTCTTCTTCTTCCTCTTCTACCACTTCTCCTTCTTCTTCTTGTTCTTCTTCTTCTTCCTTTTCTCCTTCTTCTTCCTTTTCTCCTTCTTCTTCCCCTTCCTCTTCCTCTTCTCCTACCTCTTCCTCATTCTCTTCCTCTTCCTTTTCCTCTTCCTCTTCTTCCTCGTGTTCTTCTTTTTCTTCTTCTTCTTCATCTTCTTGCTTCTTCTATCTTCCATCTTCCTTATTCCTTTTTCCTTATTTCTTCCTTCTTCCTTCCTCTTTTTCCTTCTTTCTTCTTCCTTCTTCTTTCTTCCTTCACCCATCTTCTCTCTTTCTTCTTCCTACTGCTTTCATCTTTCTCCCTTCTTCTTCATTCAACTTCTTGTTTTTCTTCTTCTTTCTCATCTTCATCTTATTCTTCTTCTTCATTTTTTTACTTCTTCTTCTTCTTCTTCTTCTGGTTCTTCTTCTTCTACTTTTTCCTCTTATAGTTATTGTTATTCTATGTCTTCGTCTTCTTTCTCTTTTTCTTTTTCCTCTTCTTCTTCTTCTTGTTTATCTTCTTTGTCTTCTTCTTCTTTCCGTTCTTCTTCCACTTCTTCGTCCTCTACTTGTTTTTCTTATTTTTTGTCTTCTTCTTCTTCTTCTATATCTTCTTCTTCTTCTCCTTCTTGTTCTTGTTCTTCTTCCTATTTTATTTCTTTTTCTTCTATTTCTTGTTCATCTTCTCCTTCTTCTCCTTCTTCTTCTTCTTTTTCTTTTTCTTCTTCTTCTTTTATTTCTTCTTCTTCTTCTTCATCATCTTCTTCTTCTCCTTCTCCTTTTTATTATTATTATTCTTCTTCTTTTTCTACTTCTCATTTCCGTCTTCTTCATCATTATCATCACCATCTCCTTCTTCTACTTCGTTTTCCTCTTCATCTTCCCATTCTTCTTCCTCTTCTTCTTCTTCTACTACTACTTCTTTACCTTCTTTCCCTTCATCTTCTTCTTTCTGTTATCCTTCTCCTTCATCTTTCTCTCTCATACTTAATCCTTAATTCGTAATCCCTAATCTTTAATACCTAATCCCTAATCTCAAATTCTTAATCCCTAATCCTTAATCCATAATCCCTAATCTCTAATCCGTAATCCTTGATTTGAATTCCTAATCCAAAATCTCAAATCTCTAATCCCTAATAAATAATCCCAAAACCTTAATCCTTAATCCTTAATACTTAATACTAAATCCTTAATCTTTTAATCCCTTATTTCTAATCCTAAATCTAGAATCTAATCCATAATGTCTAATTCTTAATTTTATCATAAATCCCTATTACCTAATCCCTAATCTCTAAACCCTAAGACTTATTCCTAATTCTTAATCCCAAATCCCTAATCCCTAAGCCCTATCCTTTATCCATAATCCCTAATCGATAAATCTGAATCCCTCCCTCCCTAAAGCATTATCCCCAATCTCTAACACTTAATTCCTAATCATTAGGATGTCGCGCAATACTCTATGATCTATCTTCTTCTTCTTCTTCTTCTTCTTTTTTCTCTTCTTGTTCTTTCTCTTTTCCTTTTTCTACTACCTTGTCCACTTCTTGTTCTTCTTCCTATTCTTTCTCATCTTCCTCCTCCTCTTCTTCTTCTTCTTCTTCCTCCTCCTCCTCTTCCTCTTCTTATTCTTTGTCTTCCTTTTCTTCTTCCTCCTCTTCTTCCTATTTTTCATTTTCTTCCTCTTCTTCTTCTTCTTCGTCTCCTTGTTATTAATCTTCCTCTTATTCTTATTCTTCTTCTTCTTCTTCTTCCTCTTCTTCTTCTTCCTCTTCTTCTTCTTCTTCGTTCTTTTTTTCTTCTTCTTCTTCTTCTCCTTCTTGTTCTTCTTATTGCTCTTCTTCTTCTTCTTCCTCCTCCTCTAGTTCGTTTTCATGTTGTTCTGTTTCTTTTTCTTCTTCTTCTTCTTCTTCTTCTTTTACTTCTTTTGTTTCTTCTTCTTCTTCTACTTATTCTTCTTCGTCTACTTCTTCTTGTTCTTCTTCTACTTCTTTGACTTCTTCTTCTTCTTCTTCTTCTTCTTTGGTTTCCTCTACATCTTCTTCTTTTTCTTCTTCTTCTTCTTCATCTTCGTCTTCTTCTTCTTCTTCTTCTTCTTTGTCTTATACTTCTTCTTCTCTACTTGTTCTTTTTCTTCTCCTTCTTCTTTCTCCTCCACCTCCTCTTCTTCTTCTTCTTCTTTTCCTTCTCCTTCTTCTTCTTATTCCTCTTCTTCCTTTTCATCTTATTCTTTTTCTTCTTCGTCTTCAATTTCTTCTTCTTCTTCTTCTTCATCATCTTCTTCTTCTTCTTCATCTTCTTCTTCTACTTCTTCTTCATCTTCTTCATCTTGTTCTCCTTCATCATCCTTTTCCTCTTCTACTTCTTATTCTTCCTCTTGCACTTCATCTTCTTCCACCTTTTTCTCTTACTCTCTGTCTTCCTCTTCAACTTTTTTGTCTTCCTTTTCTTCTCCTTCTTCTTCTTCTTCTTCTTCTTTTTCATCTTCATCTTCTTCCTATGTCCTTCTTCCTACTTCTCTATTCCATCTTCTCTTTACCTACTTTTTTTCTTTCCTCTTTCTTCTTCTTTCTTATTCTACTTCTTCTTCCTCTTCTTCTTGTTGTTCTTCTTCTTCTCTTCTTCTTATTCTTCCTTTTCTTCTTCTTCTTCCACTACTACTACTTCTTCTTTATATTTTTCTTCCTCCTGTTTTTCTTCTTCTTCTTATTCTTCGTCTACTCCTTCCTCTTCTTCTCATTCTCCTCCTCCTTCTTCTTCTTCTTCTTCTTCTTGCTCTTCTACTACTTCTTCTTCTACTACTTCTTCATTTTTGTATTCTTCTTCATCCTCTCTTCTTCTACTTCTTCATCTTCTTCCTCTACTTCTTCTTTTTCTTCCTCTTCTTCTTCTTCTTCTTCTACTTCTTCTCCTTCCTCGTCTTCTTCTTCTTCTTTGTCTTCTTCTACCTCCTCTTCTCTTTTAATTCTTCTTCTTCTTTTTCTTCTTCTTCTTCTTCCACGTCTTCTTTTTCCACTTCTTCTTCTTCATAATCTTCAACAACTTCTTATTCCTCTCCAACTTCTTGTTCTTCTTTTCCTTTTCTTCTTCTTCTTCTTGTTCTTCTTTCTCATCTTCTTCTTCTTTTTGTTCTTCTTCTTCTTCTTCCCTTTCTCCTTCTTCTTTCTCTTCCTCTTCGTCTTCTTCTACCTCTTCCTCTTTCTCTTCCTCTTCCTTTTCCTCTTCCTCTTTTTCTTCTTCTTCTTCTTCTTCTTCTTCCTTCTTCTATCTTCCACCTTCCATATTCCTTCTTCCTTCTCGTTTCTTCCTTCTTCTTTTTCCTTCTTCCTTCTTCGTTGTCTTTCTTCTTCCTCCATCTGCTTTCTTCCTTCTCCTTTCTTCTTTCATCTTTCTGGTTTCTTCTTCTTTCTACTTTTTTCTTCTTTTTCTTCTTCGTCCTCATCTTCCACTTCTTCGTTTTCTTCCTCTTCATCTTTCTCATCATCTTCTTCTTCTTCTTCCTCTTCTTCTTCTTCTTCTTCTTCTTCTTCTTCTTTCTCTTCTTGTTATTATTATTATTACGATGGTTATAAAATTATTCTACTTCTTCTTTGCCTTCTTCTTTTTCTCTTCGTCTTCTTCTTCTTTTTCTTCATCTTCATCGTCGTCTTCTTCTTCTTCTACTTTATTTTTCATCTTTTTCTTCTTCTTCTTCTTCTTCTTCTTCTCACTCTTGTTCTTATTATTCTTCCTCTTCTATTTCTTTTTCTTCTATTTTCTCATCTTCTCCTCCTTCTTTTCCTTCTTTTATTTCTTCTTCTTCTCCTCCTCCTTCATTCTCTTAGTCTTCTTCTTCATCTACTTCTTCTTCTCTTCTTCTTGTTCTTCTTCTTCTTCTTCATCATCTTCTTCTTTTTCTTCTTCTTCTTCCTCTTCATCGTTCCTTTCCTCTTTCTCTTTTTCTTCTTCTTCTACTACTACTACTACTTTACCTTCTTTTTCTTCTTCTTCTTACTCATGTCCTTCTTCTTCTTTCTCCCTAGTCCTTAATCCCCAATTCCTAATTCTTAATCTTTAATACCTAATTCCTATTCTCTAATCCCTATTCCTTTATCCATAATCCCTAATCTCTAATCTCTCGTCTTTGTCTTTAATTGCTAATCCTATATCTCTAATCTCTAATCCCTAATTCATAATCCAAAAATTTTAATCCTTAATCCCTCATACATAATACTTAATCCTTAATCCCTCATTTTGTTTCTCTAATCTGGAATCCCTAATACCTAATTCTTATTCCTTTTTCCCAAAGCTTTATTATCTAATCCGTAGTGCCTAAACCCTAACCCTAATTCCTAATTCTTATTTCTAAATCCCTAATCCCTAAACCATAATTCCTAATCCTTAATCCCAAATCCATAAATCAAAATCCTTCCATTCTTAACGCCTAATACACAATCC
>JAIUJO010000383.1:122500-252500 GCA_023846275.1 Vanilla planifolia | reverse complement strand
CCTCTCCTCCTTTTTCTTTTTCTTTTTTTTCTTCTTCTTCTGTTTCTACTTGTACTTCTTGTTCTTCTTCTTCTCCTCCCCCATCTTCTTATTTTTCCTCTTCTTCTTCTTCTTCACTTCTTCATTTCTTCTTCTTCATCATCATCTTCGTCTTCTTCTTCTTCTTCTTCTTCTTCTTTCTCCTCTTCAACTTTCTATTCTTCTTTCTCTTCTTCTTCTTCTTCTACTAGTTTTTCACCTTTTATTTCTTCTTCTTCTTCTTACACTTGTCCTTCTCCTTCATCTTTCTCTCTAATCCTTAACTCCTAATCCATAATCCTTAATATTTAATACATAATACCTAATCTCTAATTCTTAATCCCTAATCCTTAATCCATAGTTTCTAATCCCTATTTCTAATCTTGAATCCTCATCCTTAACTACTAATCTTAATATCTAATCTCTTATACTTAATTCATAATTCTTAAACCCTAATCCATAATCCCTAGTTTCTTCTTCTTCTTCTTCTTCTTCTTCTTCCTCTTCCCCTTTTTCTTCTTGTTCATTTTCCTCTTTTCCTTATTTTTAATAATCTCCTTCTTCTTTTTGTACTTCTTCTACTTCTAGTTGCTTCTCTTATTCCTCATCTTGCACTTCTTCTTCTTCCTCTTCTTCTTCTTCTTTTTCTTCCTCATCTCCTTCTTACTCTTCTTCCATTTTTTCTCATCTTCCTCTCCTTCTTCTTCATCTTCTTCCTCTTCTTCTTCTTCTTCCTCGTCATTCTCTTCTTCTTCTTCTTCTTTTACACTACTTCTTTCTCTTCTTCTTCTTTTTCTTCTTCTTCTTCTTCTGCTTCTTCTTCCCCTTTTTCTTCTTCCAATTATTATTTTTCCCCAACTTCTTGTTCTTCTTCTTCTTCTTCTTCTTCCTCTTCTTCTTCCTTTTTTACTTCTTATTCTTCTTCTTCTTTCTCTTCTTCTTCATCTTCTACTTCTTCTTCTTCTTCTTCTTCCTCTTGTTCTTCTTCACCTCCTTTCTCATCATCATCATCTTCTTCTTCTCGTTCTTCTTATCCTTCTCCTACACCTCCTTCTCATTCTTCTATTCCATATTTTTCTTCTACTTCTTCTTCTCTTTCTTCTCCTTTTTCTTCTTCTTTCTTCTTTCTTCTTTCTTCATTTTTTCTTCTTCATTCTTCTTTCTTCTTTCTTCATCTATCTTTTTTAACTCTTCTTTTTCTTCCTCCTCCTCTACTTCTTCTTCTTCTTCTTCTTCTTCTTGCTCTTCTTCTTCTTCATCTCTATCCTTTTCTTCTACTGTTTTTCTTCTTCTTCTTCTTCTTCTTCCACTTTATCTTCTTCCTCTTCTTCATGTTCATCTTCATCATCATCTTCTTCTTGTTCTTTTTATTTTTCCTCTTTCGCTTCTTCTTCTTCTTCTTCATGTTCATCTTCATCATCTTTTTCTTCTTCTTCTTCTTCCACTTCTTATTATTATTCTTCTTCTTCTTCTTCTTCTACTTCTTCTTCTTCATCTTCTTCTTATTATTATTATTATTATTCCTCTTCTCTTCTTCTTGCTCTTCCTCTTCTTATTCTTCTTCTCCCTCTTCTGTTTCTTCTTCTTCCTCTCCTTCTTCTTCTTCTTCTTCTTCGTTTTCTTTTTCTTCTTCTTCTTCTTCTTCTTGTACTTCTTCCTTTTCTTCTTGTTCTCCTTCTTCTTCTTCTTCTTCTTTTTTGTCTTCTTCTTCATCATCATCATCTTGTTCTTCTTCTACTTGTATTTCTTCTTCATGTTCTTCTTCTTCGTCTTGTTCTTCTTCTTCTTCTTTGACTTCCTCTTTTTCTTCTACTTCTTCTACTTCGTCTTCTTCTACCTCTTCTTCCTCTCTTGTTCAACTTCTTCGTCTTATTCTTATTCTTCCTCTTCTTCTTCAATTAATTGCAACATTTCATTCATTTTTTTCAATTGAATATTTTAAATAAAATTTTCTTAGTTGTATGATGTGTAAAATAATTGAACTCAATTAATGTGTTTTGAATTGTGTTCAATGTGCTATTATTAACTCCCTTGTATTTTGTGGTTCTCTTTTAGCTTCAATGAGAAGTCAGCAATGCCCAAGAAGTTGCAAGAGTAGTTTATGATGAGCTGGTTTTCTATACTCTCTCTAAGAATTTTTAATTGTGTTGTTTACTTTTTCTAGGAAAATATTCTTTCATTTTTATTATTCTTATTTATTTTGGAAAATTGAAATCTTCATTTTTCATGCTAGCTATTCTGATATGCTTGGCTTTCAAAAAATCTTTTGGGGTTCTCTTCAGAGTGAAAAAGAAAAGAAATAATAATTAGTTTGTCATATTTTTAGAAGTTAGTCAGTGACTCAACTCAAAAGCTTTTTGATGAAGTTGGGGAAAATGCTTTGCACTTTGGCCTTTTAAAAGATTGATTTGAAAATATTTTAGCCATTCCCAAAGACTTCATGAAGCTTTTCTCCTTCTTTTTTAAATAATAAAGGTAATTCTTCCATCTTTTTATGCTTACTTGTTATCTATGTAATAGATATGGCATATATTGTTGTTCTCTTTGCTGATTTATCTAATTTTTTTCACCCTTGAAATGATGAATTTTGGCATGTCTTTTCAAGCAAAAGTTGGTTTTGGTTGAATCAAGGCCATCATTGTAATTATTGTCCTACTCATGGTTGTTTTCAAAAAATAGATATGTTAAAGTGACGCACCTACCTTGGCAACATCTGAAGAGAAATTGTGCAGTAGATAAGGAAGCTGGTGAATATATTTTTTTACTCAAAAACTATGTCATGTTAGCATTCCTAACTTTGTATTTTGATATAATCTATTTTGGTGATGTGCCTTTGGAAGTAAATATTTACAACTTAGTTGGATTAATAAAATTGTATTTTGACTTGAGTTACATTTTCCTTGTTATCCCTTTAGCTTCTAAGTGTTATTTCATAAATCATCAAGATACTTCACAATTATGAGTATGGGTTGCTTGTATAGTAATGGAGATATAAGTGTTCTTTTTACATCAATTCTTACACCTTATTTGAAAGGAAAAGGCTCTTATATTAGCTTGTACTTCTACCTCCAATTTGTGCAACAAAGTTTTTTTTTCTTATTTGCTTAAGAAGATTGGAGACATGTCTAATTGTTGTGATTAACATCAATATATTGTCAATGGTTACCTTTTGGTTTAATGTAAATGAAAGCTATAGGAACCTTTTCTTCCAATAATTTCTATTGTATCACATGGCAAGATTTAATGACCATTCTAGTCCAATTCTTTGCAATGATGACACTTACCATAGCTAAATTATTCTACTTGATCCATCCACAACCCATACTCATTGTTTAACTCAATCATTATATAAGGAAATTTATAGGATTTTCCTTGAATAAATCAAAGTAATCATGCAAGAGAGGTGGTTGGGGGAGAGAGGGATAGATAGATAAAAGAGAGAGGGAGAGTATAACAATGATTGTTAGTTGAAAGTTATGCTTCCTTACTTCTAATGCTTGGTTTTAAAACACAAGTATATGAAAATTACTAATGATTCCATAGAATACTACCTAATATATTTTATAATACAACTCTTATTAGTTGTATAAGGAAACACTTTAAATTAGAATGGTGTTAAATTTATTTAAAAATCTTATCATATTTAATAATTCATAAGATGCTTCTACTTGGTTTAAAAATAGTGTTACTTATTTTTATTAGGTTATTTCTCTAATGATTAATTTGGAAAACATCTTATAGAATTTCTTGAGTCTGCTTTTTTCTAGATTGTCACCTGGATTGTAGAATTACCTCAAGACCTAGTCCTCAAATCTTTGCTAGATTTCTTGATGGCTTTCTCTTAGAGTTTTTGTATTACCTCTATTTAAGTTTTGTAGTTTTGGTTCTAATGTCAAATTGCTCAACTTCTTTGCACTTCTTGTGAAATTTCCAACCTTAGAGTGCAATGTTTGAGGAAGTCTTTGACAACCATTGGTGGAACTTTGTGCTTGTTGCTTCTGGCATCTTAACCTTTTAAGCTCATCATCTCAAGTGGCTCTATGCTTGATCTCATTATCTCATGTTTTGGGGAATCTTCATTGGGTGCTAAACTCTCATAAGGTTTCTTTGTAACCCTTCCTCTTGGGTTAATACCTCTTGTGGCTAGAAGAATTTTTCTTCAAGGTTATTTAAACATACGACAAATGTTGTTGGGGCATGTCAAGACTATATTGTTTACTTTTGCTGTTGTTATCTTGATCATTTGTCCTTTTTTTAAAGGATTTAAGTATCTCTGAATATTTTTTAAGTAGAAATGGATTTGTTGGAGAGTCTTTTGGTTATTTCCAAAGAGAGACTTTAGATAACGAAACTCATATTTTCTTCTTCTAATTTATTCTTAATTAGCCGCTTATGGCATTTGTGCATTTTAGATGATGTCAAGTGGGACTTCTATCCCTCACAAAGGGATCGTTTAGTATTTCTAAAAATTCATACACTTTGATAATAGAATTTTTGTTCCCATAATAAGGTCAAACATAGGAGATAATGCCTCATGAAATTCCCTATCAATTATGAAATGCTCAAGTAATTCTAGGCTCTCTAGATTTATCAATATTGATTTCTCTTTATGGAAATAAGTTTGTCCAATAGAGTTTATCATTGATTTTCTTTAGGAGTCAAAATAATGTATATCAAATTGGTTTTAACTTTCTTAGCCCTTTATTTATTCTTTAATTATATAAAACCATCCTAAATATCCTAAAATTCTCTTATTGATGATGTATATCGTGTCTCTTTTTGTACAGTTGCAAGACGTTCAACCACATCTTGATAGCAATTTGAATTTTTTAAATATTTTTGATAGTCTTTTATACCTTTTATTTGTCTATTAGTAGGGTTTATTGAAAAGTTGAAGTTGAGTGAGTTCTATGGTAGATATATTAGACACACCTTAAATGGGCTCCAAACAATTGATTTGTGGATGTGTTGATTTTTTGCATATCATGTCCCTTTCTGTACTTATGTTGCAAGAGCTTCAACGACATCTTGAAGTGGTTTGAACTATTCAAAAATTCTTTATAATTTTTTTATACCATCTATTATGTTAATACTTTGACTCTATTTGTTGGGCTTATTTCAAAATCCAAGTTGAATGGGCTCTATGGTAGATATATATTAGGCATACCACCTTCAATGAGCTCTAAATAATTGAACTGTGGATGGTTTGATTTAATGAAAATCAGGCACACAATAGATTAAGAAAAATGTGTTTCTTTTAACACTTGATATTCTATTTGCACTTTATCATCTTAAAATGGTATTTGTAATCATAAGAAGAAATTGTGAAATTATTTTATCATCGATAAGCCTCCAAGAAAATCCATAAAGATGGTTTTCTAGGGTTGATTAGGTATCGATAGTAGCATGTATAGACCTTACTTTAGATTGGTTGGTTTAGTAATGCTTTAGAATTTACTCTCTTGAATGAACTTCTTGATGTTAGACTTCATACATGGTTAATATATTATCTTTTTAGGTTAAAAATAATCTTGTTAAAATTTTTTTTGTCGAATGTATTTGCATGTAATATGATGATTAAATATAATTTTTATGTTATTTGGGATTAATTGTTAGGTTTAAGCATGCATTTTTGTTGGTGACAAGTGTGTGGCATTTTTGTGTCAATAAAGAATGACAGATTTTAAAAATATAGATTTGGAAAATCTCTATACGACAATTCCAAGGCTATTGTTTTGTTGGAATTGGAGGTTTTTTGGGGGTTGAGGACTAAACTCAATATATGAACTTTATATTAAAGTAACAATTGAATGCTAAATGAAAAATAGTTTCTTTTAAGTTATATGGTAAGAGACCTATTCTCCTCTACTTGATGTTGTTTTGCATCCTTATTGAATAAGGTGGGGAATTGTGGTACAATTGGGTGCTAAAGAAAAAACAAAGTAATAGCTTAAAAAGAAACAATGAGGGAGAGATTGACATGAAATTAGGGAAAGGTAGAGATTGTGATGAGAATTTAGAAAGGAGAGTCTATAAGGAGTTTCTAGGAGGAGCTTGCTAAGGTGAAGAAAGATTTTGTGTGTGTGCTATTCAAAATCTTTTTTGATAGTTTTCATTTGGGACTATTTATTTTTGTACCACTCCATTTAGCAATCTTTTAGGATTTATTCATTGCTTGGTGATTCCAAACTCTAAGGCATTTTTTGATGATCACTTGCTACTTTCTTCAGTCGTAAATATTACATTGGCATTCATTTTTCCTCATAACTTTGCAAATCAATCTTGGCTTCAACTTTTAAGAGTATTTGTTGTTCTTTAAATTTTGAGGGTAGATTGACATAGATCAACTTCTTTGATATTCTCCATTTGGCTTAGAAAAACTTAACCTTCCCCTCTTTGAATTGTCTTCATTCAACTTTGGTGGTGATGTATTTTTTGGGTTTTATGTTATGTTGCCTTTATCATGATAAGTTATTGCTTTGTAATTATCTATGCAATGCCTTGAACGGTTTGTATTAGCTATGCTACATATTATACCAAAGATTCGTAGGAATCTGCATCATGTATTGCTGTTTGTTCATTTTTCTTTTGTGAACTTTTAGTCTTGGCCATATATGTCCAAATGATGCTTTAATACCAAATGATTCATCCACAGCATGAACAATTATCAAATGTAGTTGAAAAATAAATAGAATGAATAGAGTGCCTTGAGCAATATTGCACCATCTTAATTTGCTTAATTGGAATTTGTTAAATATTGGAATGCCTTTTGTTCAAAGGAAGCCTAAGAGAGCTTAACCAAGAAAGAAGATAGAATTTGAAGGGTTTGTTTCCCAAATGATTGATTATTAGTCAACCCAAAATAACAACTGTAATATAATATAGTATGATTTGTGTATGTCTTTTTCCTTGTCGTTGGCAAAAGCTAAAGTTGGGAAAATAATTGCATATAATTGAAGCTTGCTTGCCCTACTTTGATATTCTTATTTGACTACTTTCAGCTTAGTCTCTTTCATATTTTTCTAGCTTAAGCTCTACTAACAAGTATGATGGAAATGACTTGATTTTAAGAAACTTGTCTTTTGTATGTTCAAATGATTTGTCAACAAACTTGATGCTTCTTGATTGCCTAAGGAGTGCTCTATCAATGAGGCCCACTTCTTCCACATAATATATATGTTCATTATATCTTATTGTTCTAATGATATTTTATTATTGTATATTATTGTGATTCATATCTTACTTTTTTGAAGAGCAAATTAACCATCACATATATATCCACTCATTACTCTCTTCATATGGGCTATATGACAAACATACATGTTGATCGTTATAGTTGTTAAAGAAAAAATCTTACATGTTGATCATTACATTTGTATTATCCTTAAACGAAAAGAGTTATTAATATCAGTTTGAATACCTGCTCAGTTCTCCCCTTGTCAGATAATAATTTGGTTCCCATAAACTGCTTAATTTCATATTCCATTATGTTATACTTTAAGTGTCTTAAGACCATTCCCATGGAGTGTGTGGCACAATTAAGTCTCTCATTTTAGGCCATTTCTATGTCAATAGATTTATGATCAAGAAAATTAAGAAATTCAAGTTTAAGAAGGTATGATATGATGATCTTTGTTTTTATTTCTCTAGTAAAAATACACCACAATTTTGTGTTATGTTATACTTTTAATCACAGCCTTGATTTTTATGGTCTTAATTTTGTATTAGGATATTTTTGATCCCCTCAACAATATATAGTTCTTTAAAGTTAATTTTTGGCATTATTCCTGCACAATCTGAGTATGTTATATGTTGAATATATGTACAATTAACACTGGAATGTGGTCAAGAGCACTTGCATGAGCAAGTCTAGTGGAAGTAAATATGGGATGGTTCAGGTTATTTGGTGGATAATAGGGAGATAGAAAATAAGGAAGGAAGAAAGAAAGAAATTGATAGGAGTGAGACCAAAATTTGTTCATGCAAAATGCTCGTGAATGAAGAAAAACTAGTTTTTCTTGCAAGTCATTCCAAAGGTGGAAACTTAGCTTAAAGTAGTACAAATTTAAGCATAAGATCTTGATTTAACTTGTGCACAATGCCAAAGTTGCAATTTTGGTTCAAGCCCTAATAGAATGTTCAAAACCAAATAATGTTATTGAGGTAATGATCTTCATGGAGGCATGCTACTGGCTTCGCAATTCGTTGAAAACTTCATTGAGATTGTCATACCATTGCGTGTACTAACAAATGTGCAATTGAAATTTAAGAGAAAAAATCATACACTTCCTCCTTTTAAAGAATAAATTGTGGGCACACGTTTGATTTTCCTTGTTTATGACTTTGTTTTAAGATTGCATGAGATGTGTCAAGCCATGCAATTAGCATCTTGTTAATGGTTTGAGGACACCTTCAAGCATGTTATTTCGTGCTACTACAAGAAGCTCAATGAAACTCATGGTCGTGCAACAAGGAGATTTTAGCATTGGTTGTAGAAACTAGATTTGATATGCAAGAAACATTGGTTGTCATCTTTTTTTTGAATGAAACATCTCACATTTTGATTGACAACCACTCCAACACTTGTAGAATCTAGTAAGTTTCAAAAGGCATGACACATTAAGAACATGACCTATCTATAACAATTCAACATTATCATCATGTATAGGAAAGGTGCTTGAAGCTTTCATTTGAAACATGCAGTAAGCAACTTTTTTTTAAGTTTTATGAAGTGGGTCTAACTACAGATGAACAAGGAGTATGTGTTGAGAGATAATGAGGATATTGACTTTAATGGGGATTGGTCAAAGGTGAAAACAATGAAAGCTAACTAATTTTCACTTAGGTGAAGGCTGTCTCTATTAAGGGACACAACATTGCATGCCTTGTAATGGGGATTACTTGAGATTGGTTCAAGAAGCTCATACTTCAATGGTTGTTGGTTGCTTTTGAATGAAAAAAATACTATCCTGATCCAACAAATTGAACTTGTATTGTTCTCATAAGAAATCAGAATTTGAGAAATTTGTGCAATGATATGTTGTTTATAGTATCATAAATAGGACCATGCATGACATTTTAAAGTATAAGATGAAATTCTCTTCTATGTGTAGTTTTCTTCTAACATGTTAAGCCACGTTTCTAGTGGTTGAAGACTATTCAGTAAGTAATTTTTGATTTAGTCCTTAAAGCCCATTCAATGCAAAGTTCCAAACTGACACAATTAAAAGTATCGAGGGATTAGTGCAACATAGTTCGCAATAGTTTCACTAAGATTTGAAAGATACACTTAAAGGTTGATGGAAAAGCCACAAAACAATAATAGGCAAAGGTATAATAGGCATTGAGTGGAATATGGTTTCAATGTTAGGGATATTGTATGGCTTCATATCAATTAGAACATTTAAAGGGTTGGGGAAGGAACCTCAAAGGCAATGTCAAACGACCCATTTTGTCTTTAAGAAGGTTAAAGACAATGTTTGCTTGTGTATTCTTTCTCCATATATGGAGATCAATTTAGAAGTTTGTTTTGGGAGATCAAATAGTTGTTGACCTTCGAACATCGCATTTGAATGCAATATAGTGGTGCAACCTTTTAATATTGTGTTGGAGTGCAGTGGAATCCCATTTTAGAAACTTCATTTCTTCACCAAAACTAGTTGCTAAGACTAATGAATTATGAAAGGATGTGAGTCGAAGTGCTTGAAGGAGGTCACAGACGTGTCCTTGGAGGATTTCTAATGAGGGACGAAGGAGCTAAAAGAAGCGATTGTGATGATAGTATTTGGAGTGAAGAATCATATTTTTCTCATTTATTCATTATTAAGAATACAAAATAATTTATTGTGGATTATTCTTTCTAGTCCTAATTTAAAAAGAATGCTTTCTAAATAATAATATAAAAAAAATATAATTTGGTAGTATCTTATCTAAAATTTTTTGTATAATCATAAATTTTAGTGACAAATTTAATAAAGAATTATAGCTTTTATTGTGACTAAGAATACTAATTAAGTTTAGAATAATGTAGATGTCTCTGCAACCTTATAGGATAAAGCTAATTTTGGTTAGTATGGAATAAGCCAAAGAACAATAATATCTCAACATTATACATTGTGCTGTGATGTTATGTTATCAAATTGATACATCCTATAATACTTTGTAGTTCAAGGAAAAACCAAGCTAAAGCTAAAGAGCCTATAACATCCTTGATAGAAAAATGCGAGTGATCATTAGATGATATTTTAAATAGAAAATTATTAGATAAGGAGTCACTCCTTGTATATTTCTAAGTGGATAATTGTATGAATGTTCTTACATTTGGAGGATAGAAAATGTATCAAAGCTACATATATCGAAACATAGTTTTATAATGTAAATATGTCTTTTAAATAATGTTTTTTTAACTAATATAAAAGAACCAAAAAGGTACACTACCTTTATAAAAAATGAATGTCTCCTAATATTGCGGTGCTGTCGTGATACTTTTTATAACAAATGTGGTACGAGTTGTATCAAGCAAAACTGGGTGGGCTAATGACACCAAGGGTTAAAGATGACAATGAATGATTATTGAGTGTTGTCTAGAAGGTTGAATCTCTAAACAAAACATGATTCTTAGCTTTTTTTTTTGTGCTAGAGGACAATAGTTCTCATTCCCACATAACAAATGAAGAGAAAAATTCTAAATTACATATATAACACCATAGTTTTAAGGTACAAGATACTTTTTAGGATAAAATAATGTTTTATTATATGAATGTTCTTACATTCGGAGGATAGAAAATATATCAAAGCTATATATATAGAAACATAGTTTTATAATGTAAATATGTATTTTAAATACAAAATTTTTTGACTAATATAAGAGAACCAAAAAGGCACACTACCATTATAAAAAATGATTATCTCCAAATATTGTAGTGCTGTCATGATACTTTTTATAACACAATGTTGTACGAGTTGAATCAAGCAAAATTGGGTGGGCTTATGACACCATGGGTTAAAGATGATAATGACTGATTATGGAGTGATGTCTAAAATGTGGAATCTTTGAACAATACATGATTCTTAGCTTTTTTTGGTGCTAGAACATAATAGTTCTCATTCTCACATAACAAATCAAGAGAAAAATTCTAAATTACATATATAACACCATAGTTTTAAGGTACAAGATAGTTTTTAGGATTAAATATTGTTCTATTGATATGAAACAATGAAAGAAAAATAATATCATAAAATAGTAAGGTTAGGTTATAACAACAGACAAAATCTTAGATCTTAACTGGGTTACAATTTTAATTCATATTTATTGTTGTTAACTTATAAGTGATATTTATGGAGGCAGTTGTCATTATGATTATCCTTATACATTATTCCATGTCTATAGTGGCACGAATGTGCATTAGTTAACTTTGTAAGTGATGTTCTGAGGGGTATTGAAGTCAAAAAAACTTATGAAATGTATTGAAAGGAATCTGTCCTAGCCAACTAGCTAATGAGAACTTTGTCTTTCCTTGTAACTCTCTTTCTCCAAGAAAGTGTTGCATTACCCTTCTTTTACTTAAGAGCGAATTCCATGAATAAAATATCACGAAGACTTGAAGCCTATGAAGCCTCCATTGTTTGAGCAGTGCCATTATTTTACTTTGAGTAAAACATCAAAAAAAAAAATACGTAAAACCATTTTATTCTTCTTTTCAATTACTCAAATACAAATCTACTATGAAGATGTTAGAGTATAGATGGATTATATGCTTCACTTAGAAGTTATTTTAAATTAAGCAAAGTTTGAGGAAGAAATTTTCATGAGTGGAAATACTTGTCCAAGATATCATACCGACCTATGATAGGAATCATACGCATATCATTTTATGTATAAGGGTTGACCATAAATATATAGTTTGTTTTGTTACCCATATCAAAAACATTGACAAAGGATTGAATAAGTTCTTATGTATATGACATAATGTCATAGTACTCTAATGTTACATAAATTGAAGCTAAAAATGTGATATTGATATTTAGAAGAGTGCCTTTGGATACATATACTAGTTGTGTAGTAGTACTTAGCTAAATGCCTCCACTTCAGAATATGTGGCTCTCTCCATAGCCAAATTCGAAACCTCATCTTCTCAAAGGCATATGAAGAGATTAAATGATTTAAAAAATCTTCTAAGAGAAAAGGAAAAGTATGAGGATGTTATACACAATGATTATGGAATTGCAATTTATCTTGTAAAGAGCTTTGCTCATATAATTCAAGTTTCTTGACATCAGGCTATTGATTGATAGGGTATTATTAAAATTCTTATTATAGATATTTAAATAGACATGCTAACAATGTGAGCACTATTAACAAACTAATAACATGCATTACTCAATTGAGTTTTCAAGAAAATAATGAGAAAGAAAGATGCACAAAATGAGTTAAATTTTTGAAGATATTACCTATGTAGATGTCAAAGGTTCAATTATTCTACTAAAAGATTATTAGATGTTGAGTCTGATTAAGTCCACTATGGATGCATATGAAGTTCAGTAGATCATATGTAATAAGTTGTATATGAGCCTATAGGATTTCAAAATCGCAGGTAAAAGTAATGTGAACTATACAAATCTACTGGAAAATACAAGCTTGAGAGTTGAATCATATTTTTCTCACTATTTGGCAATAAGCGCTGAAGGGCAATTGATGTTGACATGTAGAACAAGTATCTGTTGTCCTTATTTTTGATATGTAAGTGGATGGTGGCACGTGGCTCAGAGGCCTATAAAGGGTCAAATAACCAATCCAAATTTTTGTGAAATCAAATGGAATATTTTAAGCAACTTGCAATCTATATTCTGCTTTATAAGCTACCATGATATTAAGGATGTAAGTCAACTGTTGGGAGGGTAAGCTTAGAAAGTGATGTTTCTTTTTACAACGATCTATTTGAGTTCTAATGAAGAAGTTTGTAAGTATGAAAATGAGTTTTTGTATTCTTTTGAATTTGGAATTTTAATGTGAAAATGTCTATTTTACTATTCATGTATGTTTTTCATTATTGTAATTTTTAAAGTTGGTTATTATCACTTCAATAGGGTGAAACAAATGGTAGATCAAATAATCATCTATTTGAGGAGTTAGCTATTATTTATAAAGTTTTGTTAGGAGTTTTGTAGAAGTCTTGCATTGAACATGCCCCTTTTTAAGTGACCTAGATACTGCTTTGAACATGCTTGTTAATTCCTTCTTTACTTTCTCTCTTTTTCCTATTTGCCCATCTCTCCCATCTTTTGTCTCACTTTAACCATTCCTTCCTTTTCCTAAATTTATTTTTCAATCTTGTTGTTTAGTAAGTCTTTCTAAACAAAGCTAATTACAAATATTTTGAGCAATGTCTTATATAGAAATTCATTTTTGAAGATCATGTCTATTTAAATTAAAATATTTCGTTGAATATCTTATATTATTATAATTTTTTTGTTAATATTTATTCATCGAAATATTTATCATTATCATGTGATAAATATTATCTAATTCATTAGGCAAAATGATGATATGTGATTTTGTTAATAATAGCTAATTTAAATAGCTTATTTTGATAATCTAATTGCCTACTTAATGAAAAATTTTTAGTTTGATAATTGATTAATAAAAATGATCATTTTTATTTAATCAAGTTAAACTAAGCTTTTTTTTAAGAATTATTTATCAATATTAAGTAAATATAGATTAACACTAAAATAAGATAAATTGAATTGTTATTGTATACTAAAATTAAAGCAATGTAAAGGCCACAAAAATTAAAATTTAAGGTTACATAGTAATATAAGCAATTAAAATTTAAACATTTCAACAATTGGCATAAATTGTATAAAAAAAAGTAATTTCTAAGGTACTATGGTGAGTGAGCATAATATTATCAATTGACAAATTAGGTACAAATCAAACTATCTAACAAAACTTACTACAACCCAGGGAAATAAGATACTTGAAAATTTTAAATGAAAACTTAATTGGGTAGGACTCATCAATGTGTGCCCTACGACCATTATTTCATCTCGATTAGAGTTCATTGAGATTTTTTTTAATTACTAAAATAAATATGCAAAAATAATGATAAATAATTATTTTAATATTTAGTAATATATATTAAATCTTTTATAAGATTAATTAAAAAATGTAATATAACAAAATCAAAGATATGTTATGGTCACATTAAACAATATTTAGAGTTACATAGTAATATATCGAAATAAATAAAAAAAATTTCAATGGCATAAATTGTAGGTGAAGGTTACAATCGAGGAGGTTAAGAAATTTGAACATAAAAACTTGCATTGTCAAATGTGGTAAACATCAAATTGTCTTTAAAAACTTGCATAAAATAAAAAAATAAAAGTTTTTAAATAAAAATAAATAAAAATTTAATAATTATTATAATTTAATGTAAATATAAATGAAAGATGAAGTGATATGAATTTAGGTAATATAATATAATATAATAAAAGAAATATAAAAGTAACAAAAGAGTAGACTTAGAATTTCATTATAGCATAACATCATCAAAGTGAGAAATTTGAAAAAGAGATAATTTATTTAACAAATCTACATCCCAAATAAATAATGGAATCAAGTGTAACATCCTTAATCACCAAATCATATGTAGATCAAAATATCTCACATGACATAAGAATTTTTTTTTAAATTTTTTTTTTGAATTTTATTAATCTTATTGGGATAGGTTTAGTGACATTTGTTTCTTTTTAATCAAACGACATTTAGAGTTATTATGAATTTTCATATTAAATAATTATAAATGACTACTTTATTATTAGGTAAATAAATTTTCAAGCATAGATTTACTTTATGTAAAAAATTAATATAACTAATCAAAGTGATGTAAAGATCACAAGCAACGCGATTTAAGATTATATACTAATATAGCAAAAATAAATAACAAATTTAAATAAATTAAACACATTATGATAGAAATGTTTATTCAAAGATACTAAGGAGATAGAGTATCGCATCATAAATCATCAAATCTTACACAAATAAAAATCTATCATAAAGTGTGGGAAAACTTAGGTAAATAAAAGATTTAAAACTATAAGAATGAATATTTAATTTTATCGAGCTTGATGAGATGGGTCAACTGTAACAAATATGCTATTGAAAGCATAATTCATTAAGCAGAATGCTAAATTCTAATATACTAAAATAAGAAAAATGAAGTCAGAATGCTAAATTCTAATATGCTAATGAAAGCAACTATAACAACTTCCATCATGAAATACTATCTAAATAAAAATATCTCATTAAGCATAAAATCATGAAAAATAAAATATTAAAAAATAATAACATTGAGTATTTAAATCGAGAGAGCTCATCGAGATGATTCAAATAACATTTGTTCCCTCCATCAGAATTTGTTTGAGATTACTTTAAATTACATAAAAAATTAAACATAAATAATAAGAAATTATTATTTTAATTTTAAGTAAATATATCATAAAACTAAAATATAATAAATTGTTTGAAAATAATGTAACCAAATCGAAGTCTTGCAAATATCAAAGAAGGTTAGAACAAGAGTTTCGTAGTAATATATGAAAATGAAACAAAAAATTTTGAAGAAATTAGATAAATTATATTTGAATGTTGTATTCCAATATATTACGAAGTTTAGATGGCAAAATTCTTAATAATGAAATTAATTTTAAGTTCAAATAAAAATATCTCTTAAAATATGTAAACATCCATAAAAATAAAATATTTAAAACAAATATGTAAAAATAAATATTTAATTAATAGAGCTTATTGATTCAATATAATATAACCAAATTAAATAAAGGTAACAGTTTCAGAAGAGGAGAATTATAATTTCATAGAAATATTGCGAAATCTAAATGAGAAATTTGAAGAAATGAGTTTAATTGCATTGGAAAGTTGAATTACAAGTTATTTAATAAGCCAAATATAATATTTTTTATCTTCTAATAAGGAAAAAATTTGTATGTATTATTAACCACACTAAAATGCTTGGAAATAAATATTAATAGACAAAAAGTGGATATTTAGCCGATAAAGTTAATGAAATTATGCAAAATTGTTTTACTTTCCTCTCCAATTACCATATTTTGCATTTACTGAGAGAGAAAAATAATAAAAAAACAATATTTTGATGTTAACTAACTATATGTCAATATTGAAATGAGGTAAGTTGAAACAATGTAATATAGTGAAATCAAAATGATATAAAAATCAAAAAAAGAAAAATTATAATTTCATCATAATATAAAAAATATAAAGAACCAAATTTGAAAAAAAAATAAATTATGTGCAAAAGTTACGTTTCTTGATACTAAGGAGATCGAGTGTAACATCGTATATTGTTAAATCAAGTGCGAATCAAAATATTTTGCAAAACATGATTATAAGAAATCAAATTTTTAATAAAAACAAAATAAATATTTTCATTGGATAGAGCTCAATAAGTCGAGTCCAATGCCATTTATTTTTTTCTTAATGAGGTCGTTAAGATTATGTTTTATTTACAAAAGTTAATAAACATAACAAATAACAAATTATTATTTTAAAATTAAGTTGATATATATATATATATATATATTAAATCTAAAATGAGATAAATTGAAGAAATTTAATATAACCAATTCAAATGTAGGTAGAAGTCATAGAAGTAAAAATTTAGTGTTAAATAGTGATATAGAAAAATCAAAGCATATGATTTCAAGAAAATAGAAAAATTGTAGGAGAATTTTTTATTCCAAGAGACATAGGAGATCAAACGTAGGATTCTTTAATGGAAAATCTAGTATAAATCAATATAACATATAGATCTTATCAAAGCTATAGAAAAATAAAATATTTAAAGGTGTAAAATTTGAAAAATATAAAAAATAAATATTTTATTAATTACATCTCATCAAAGTGTGCTTTGTGATATTTTTTTTGCTTTATTAGACATAATTAAGAATTATTGTGAATTAAAAATTAATTAAACATAAACAACAATGAATTATTAATTTAATAAATTTGTAGTCATTCAAAAGTGCTGGTATTAAGTTGAAACAAATGTAATTGGACATATCTCAACGAGCTCAATCTAATACAATATTCATTTTTAAAAAAATTTATTTTCAATAATTATGGCATATTTTGACACATTTTAATTTGTACATTATTCCACGATTTAAGATGTTATACTTGATCTCTTAATAATCATGGAATGAAATATTTCCATACCTTTTTTTCTTAGTTCTGTAAATCTTTTGCAAATATTTGTTATATTACATTCAAATTAAAATTATACTCTTGTGCAACCCTTACATCACTAATATTTGGTTATACTATATTGTTACATTTTTTAATTTTCAACTTTATTTATTTCATATTGAAAAAATAATTTGTTGTTAGTTATTCATAATAATTCAAAGTGAGTTCCAGTCAAGATGTGACAAACATTTTAGACTACTCTCAATGAGCCCTATCCACAAAATATTTATTTCTATATTTTTAAATATTCTATTTTTTTATTTTAGTACAATTTGCATGACATTTCAATTTCTACTAGATTTTATGATCAAGTATTATACGCTTGATCTTTTTATTATGTTGGAACGCAACTTTCGTGTATTTTTTCAACTTTTATTTTTTTAATTATATTAGCATGCTTTGTAAGAAACTCTAATTTATAGCTAATTTGGTGAATGAGGATGTTATACATCATCCCTTTGGTATTTTTCGAATGCAACTTTCATGTAACCATTTTGTCATTCTTCAATTTGGTTATATTATTATAAAATTCAAATCCTCCACTCATGTGACCTTGCAAAACATTTTATTTTGTTATATTATTTATTTGATTTAATCAAGTTTTTTTAAAATATATTTACTTAATATGATAAAAATAATTTTATATTATTTAGGTTTATTGACTTTCTTGATTAGCAATAATTCTAGAAAATTTTTTTATTGAGATAAAAAATTATTTTTGGACTTCCTCCTATGAGCCTTATATTATGAAATATTCATTTTTTATAACATTAAATATTTATTTAAGCATTTTCTCATGAGTTATTTTGATTCATTAATTATTTGATGAATGACGATGTTATGCTTAATCACCATTGTATCATGGAATATAACTTTCCTATACAATTTATTTTATTTTTTTAATTTTTTTTCTTTCATTTGATTATATTTCTTGCTAACTCTACATCACCTCTTATATGTCATTTATAAAATTTCTTTTTGGGCATGTTACATTAAGTAAATTTATCATATTTTATAATTTATTATAATTATTTTTAGTATTAAAATAATTATGTTTTATTATTTATGCTTATTTAATTTTTTAATTTTGAGTTATTATAGAAAACGTCTAATCAAGGGGAAAAAACTTGATTAGACTCCACTAAATGTGTTATATCCTATTAAATACTATTTTCAATATTTAAAAAACTATTTTTTAAACATTTTGACACATTTTATATGTTAGTTTTATTCATAACTAAATTAATGATTAAGAATGTTACACTAAATTTGCTTAGTATCATAGAGTGGAAATTCCTTACACACTTTATCTCATTTTTTCAAATGTTTTACATTGTTTTTGTTATATTACTTTACAACACCAATTCTCCACCCAAGTAATCTTTAAATTGCGTTGATCTGATTATACTACATTGATTTAAATTACCTTATTTCAACTTTAATCTATATTTGCATAGTATTCAAGTTATTATTTGTTATTAATTATTCTTTTCACTATTAACTTGTGTGTGTTCTATACGATGTCTAATTGAGAATAAGGAAACAAAAAAATCATATCCAGAATATTACACATGACCTTGTTATAATCAGAGTCCAATTTTTTCTTAAAATGTATCTCATTTCTTCAAACTTTTTACTTTGATTTAGCCATAACTATGACAACTCCAAATCACCACTTATTTTATCTCTACATCACTTTCACTTGGTTATGATACATTGCTTCCACTTATATCATTTTAAGCTTATTATACATTTATGTAATATTAAAATGATAATGCATTATTATAGTATGATTATTTATTTTTGAAATTTGTAGTAACTACTAGTGAGGTCTGACCATGATGAAATAGACTTTGTTAGACTCCATTCGAACAAATTTTAATGATCAAATGTATTAAACTAGATTCCCTTTCTATCTTGTAACTAACTTTTTTGTATTATTGTTCTTTTTTCATTAAATGTTTCACTTTAATTTGGTTATATTACTACGAAACTCTCATTCTCCTCTAGTGTGACTTCAACACTCAATGGAATAAGCTGTAGTATATTATTTATTTGATCCAATTTAAATTTTAGGATATATTTCTTTAATATTAAAAAAATAATTTATTAGTTTTTCATTTATATAATTTTCTTTAATTAATATAATATTAAACTCAATTTGATAAAGATAAAATGTGTGTCAATAGAATCATTCTAACAAGCTTTGTATAAGCTTATAGTATTATTACACATTCTATGAGAAAATTTCATTCATGCTTGACTTGACAACCAACAATTTGTCTCGATCACCTTAGTTTCTTGTAATTCAACTTTCCAATATAACTCATCTAATTTCACCAAATTGTATGGCATTTATTTTTTTAAATTATAACACTTTAGATTTGGTTATATTACATAGTTGGAATTCACATGGTTTTGAAAATAATATATAATTTCAATACTTAAATAATAATGTATTATTATTTATTCTCATGTACATTAGTTTTTCAATGTTATTCTAAATGAGATATGATTATGACAAAATAAATATCATTAGGCTTAACTCCATTAGCTCTAAAAAATTATTTATTAAATTTTTTAATTTTTGCATGCTTTAAAAGGGATTTAGATTCATCCATGATTTATTGGTCGACAATGTTCCACTCAATTTACTTTGTATCTTGGAATTCAACCTTTTGTTTAATTTATCTAATTTCATTAAAGTTTTTACTTTAATTTGGATATTTTACAATATAATTCTAAATCTACTATTATGACACTTTTCATCACTTTGATTTTGTTTATTATATTGAATTAATTTATCTCATTTTAGCTTTAATATCTACATATTTATTTATTTTAAAATAATTATTTGTTATTTTTTGTGAAAATTTACTTTGATAACTTATAGTTGTTATAATCAAGATCAAACTGGATGAAATAGACATTGTTGCACTTGTCTTGAAGAGCCATATCAATTTAAAATTATTTTTTGACAATTTTTCTTTATGATTTTTGTTCTACTTTTCAGATATTTTAATTCATATGTAATTCAATGATTTAAGATATTACACTTGACCTTTTAGTAACTTGTAATACAAGATTGTTATTAAATTTATTTTAATTTTTAAAATGTTTTTCTTTATCTTTGTTATATTATTACTAAGAAACTATAATTCATCTCTAATGTCGCCTTAACATTGTTGTGAATTGATCCAATCACAACATTATTATACTTTAAATTAATTTTAAAATAATATTTCATTATTATTTGTGGTTTTTTAACTTAGAAATTTGTAGAAATTTTGAGTGAGGTCTTATCGAGATGAAACAAACACATTTGAAATTATCTCGATGAATTATATCAAACTTTGTATTCATTTTTATATTTTAAATATTTCATTTTCTAAGAATTTAACATGATTAGTAGACATTTTGATTTGAATCTTATGTGATGATTAACGATGACATTCTTGATCTCCTTAATAACTTAGACTATGATTTTCTCATAAAACTTAAATGGTTATATTTCCTTCTGACTCTAAATCTTCACTCATGTGACTTTTACATATCTTTGATTTGGTTGCATTATATTTGTTCAATTGATTACTTCTCTACTTCATGTATATTCACTTAATCTTTAAATAATAATTTATTATTATTTTTATTTATTTAATTTTATAATGCAGAGATATTTTAATTGAGCTCCAAGCTAGATGAAATGGATGTTGTTAGTTTGTACCTTATGAAATGATTAAATACTTATTTATTTATGTTTAAAAATTAATTTTTTTACAATATTTTACTTTTTATGAAATTAACACACTTTACAAGACATTTTTGTTTTGTACCACATTTGATGATCAGAGACATTACACTTGATCATCTTAGTATTTTGGAATGCAACTTATGCAAAAAGTTTATCTCATTTGTAGAAAGTATGCTTTAATTGTATTATATTTCTATGTAACTCAAAATCTACTCTCATGTGACCTTTATATTGTGTTGAATTTTGTGTGTTACAAAACTTAAATTTATTATTTTTAGATTTAATATATATACATAGTATATGACTATTATTTTATTATTACTTGTGTTTTTTAATTCTTTATTTTTTATAATTCTAGATAGGGTTTGATCAAGATGAAAAAAATTTTATTGCAATCATCTCAATCAGCTTTATACAACTAAATGTTCATCTTTTAGTTTTTAAAATGTTTTTGCTTCTATGGTCTTGGAATGTTTTATTAGTCTTTTTGTTCATAATAAATTTATTGATTAAGGATGTTGTATTTGATTTTTTTAGTATCATATAATGCAAATATCTCATACAATCTATCAAAGTTCATCAAAGAGTTTTGTTTGATTTGGTTATATTACCACTAAACTCTAATTTTTCTCTTTGTGCTCTCATCATTTTTATTTTGTTGCATTACATTACTTCTATTTTCCTAACTATAGGTTTTATTATGTTTTCTTAATATTAAAGTGAAACTTTTTATTTATTATATTTATTTACTTTCGTAATTCACAAGAAGTCCAAATAATGTCTTATTGGTTTTGTGATATATACTTTTTAATATTAAATCAAAAAGTTGTTTGTTATTTTTATGTACTTCTGAGATGAAAGAATCATCACTAAACTAGTATTAATGAGCTTTTTCTAATTAATATTTATTTTGATTATTTTAAATAATTTATTTTAAAAGGTTGTGAGTTATTTATAAGATATCTTGATTCATACATATTTTTACAATTGAGGATGACTTGCTCAATCTCCAAAACATGTTGAAAAGTGACTTTCATATAAAGTTTAGCTCCTTTCTTCAATTTTGTTTGATTTTGTTATATTCTCATACAACTCAAAATCTCATCTCAAGTATCGTTATATCAAATTGATTTAGTTATATTAAATTGCTTCAATTTATCATATTTGATCTTTAATATATATTTTTCTTAATTTAAAAAAATAATTTATTACTATAGATGTTTATTCAATTTTGTAGGATGTTATTACTCAAAATGAGGTCGAATCGTGATGTAAAAGACATCATTAGGCCATTAATGACTAGATCAATCCAATTGAATATTTATATTAACATTTTTAAAAAGTTTTTCATATTTTTACATATTTTGTGTGATAATTAAGATCATACCTTTTTTATTATCAAGGAGTTTTTACTTAATCTTGTAATTCCTTGGAATGAAGCTTTGTCATGCAATTAACGTCATTTGTTAATTTTTTTTACTTTGATTTAGTTAAAGAGTATAAAACACAAATTCTCCTCTTATGTCGCCATAAAATAACTTTATTTTAATTATATTTCATTATTCAATTAGTCTTATTTTTTATTATATGTTTTATTAATATTAAAATAATGAAATGTTATTATTTAAGAATTTTTTAATTTTTAAGTTCATATCATTCTAAAGAATGCCTAGTTATGATGAACTAAATGATAATGGATGTATCTTGAAAAGCCCTATCAAACTAAGTATTCATTTTTATATTTTTAAATTTCCTTTTTTTAAAATACTTAGAATGCTTCAATAAATATTTTGATTAATATTTGATTTGAAGACGGAGGATGCTACTCTTGATCACAATAATATCTTGGAATGCAACATTTCGATATATTGTTTTTAATTTCTTCTACGTTTTTGCTTGATTTTGTTATATTATTAACTAACTAAAAATCATCTCTTATTTAACATTAAATGTCTTTGATTTGGTTATAGTATATTACTATAATTTATCAATTTCAATCTTTAGTATAAATTTAGAAAATATTAAAAACATAATATGTTCTTCTTTGTTTTTTTAATCTTCTATAGTTTACAGAAATCTTTTGACCATCTTGAAGTGCACTATCCATTTAAAAATTTATTTTGATAGTTTTTAATTATTTCTTTGCTTCTTGCTTGCTACATTAAACTTTTTGATTTTTATGTAATTTGATAAGGAAAGATGTTGCATTTCAACCCTTTGCAAATTCCTTATAAAATTCGTCTAATTTCATTAAATGTATCATCTTTATTTTGTTATATTAGTATTAAACTATAAATTTGCATTAGTTTTACTTTTATATTATTAAGATTGTTTTTTATATTTCATTGCTTTATTTTATCTCATTTTATTTTGTTAATTCCAAATGAGATCATATGGAGTCAAAATAGACATTATTGCATTTGGCTCGATGGGTCTGTCTAACTAATTATTCATTTTATTATTTTTCAATGTTTAGATTTTTATAAGTTTGTCTTACTTTCACATATATTTTGATTCGTAGCAGACTTGATGTTTGAGGATGATATGCTTTATCTTCTTAGATTCTTAAAAAACAAATATTCACATATAATTTTTATGTTTTATTCAACTTTTTATCTTGTATTTAACTTTGTTACTATGAAAATATAATTATCTTCTTATGTGACCTTTACATTACTTTTATTTTGTTATACTACAATTCTTTAATTTATCATATTTTTGTTTCAGTACTTGCAAATGATGTTCAATGAGGTAAAATAATTGTTTGTAATATTGTCTCCAAAGTCTCTATCAAATTAAACGTTTATTTTTTTATCTTCTTTTTGATATTTTATTTTTGAGGGCTTTTGAACACTTTATAAGAAATTTTGACTTATGCCTAATTTGAAGATTCAAGATGCTACAGTCAATCTTTTCATTATCTTGGAAAGCAATCTTCTTAAAAAATTTATCTCATTTCATCTAATGTTTTATTTTTGATCGGTTATACAACTATTTAACTCTAAATTTAATTTCACATGGCCATCACATTCAATTGAATTGGTTTTATTTAACTACTTCAAGTTAATCCATTTTTTCTTTTATTATTACTTAATATTAAAATAATGATTTATAATTATTTATGATTTTTTAATTTTGTAATTAATAGTACTCAAAGTGAGTTCTAATATAATCAAAACTAACATCATTGAACTTTATAAATTTAGATGTTTGATTTTCTTATTATTTTGCTAGATTTGCAAGATATTTCAACTCTTGCCTAACAAGAAGATCGAGGATGCTATTCTAGATCTCATTTGCATCCTAAAATGTAATTTTGTATCGGAATTTTTCACATTTCAAATTTTTTACATTGATTTTATTATACAACAATGTAATCCTTATTTCTCCCTTAAGTCGCCTTTGTATTTTTTTAATTTCATTAAATTACATTGGTTTAATTTATCCCATTTCAAATATAATATATACTCACATAACATTAAAATAATACTTTATTTATTTATGTTTTTCTAGTTTGTTAATCCTTAATAATTCTAAACAAGGTCCAATAGACACGAACATTTTAAATACTTTTTTTAAATAGTTTGGTTTAATTTTTTGCATTCTTTGTGAGACATTTTTGTGCAAACTAGATTTGATTATTAAGGATGTTATAATAAAACACTTATTCATGTATTATGTAACCTTTATATTGCTATTATTTTTTTAATTACAATGCTATAGTTTATGAAATTTCAAATTTAACATATATTATCATAACATTAAAAATATAATTTATTATTATTTATGCTTATTTAATTTTGTAATTAGTAGTAATTGCAAGTTATTTTTTATTTGGACGAAATTAACATTCATGGACTTGACTCGATAAGCTCTATATATTTAAATTTTTATTTTTATAATTTTACATATTTTCTCTAAGGTTTTACGAAGTTTTACAAGTCATTTTGTTTCATACCAGATTTAACGGTTGAGAATGTTTCACTTTGATATACTTAGTATATTGAGTTGCCCCTTTCCCATATAATTTATTTCATTTCTTCAAGCAAAACATTTTATTTTGTTGTTTTACTATGAAACTCTAATTCTTCTCGTTTGTGATTAGTACATTATTCTCATTTTGTTTGATTACATTCCTCCATTTGTTCTTTCTTAATTTCATAATTCACAATAATTATAAATGATTTCTAATCGAGATAGAGCAAAGGTTATTAGAAACATTGACAAGCTTTATGAAATGAAATATTTATTTTATTACTTTACAAATTTTATTTCATAGTTAATTTAGAATGTTTAATAAGATATTTTCTTTCATACGTGATTTGAAGATCGAGGATGTCATGCTTGATATCCTTCATTTATTAAAAATAAACTCTCCAGTATAGTTGTTCTCATTTATGCAAATTTTTCCTAACATTTATTTATATTAGCATGTAACCATAATCTTCTCTCATGTGACTTTTACATGTCATAAATTTTGTTCTAATGTTTCAGTTCAATTTATCTCATTCCATCTCAAAGAAATATATATATATATATATACTAAAATTTCCAATCGAGATGAATGAAACATCCCTAGACTAGACTTAAAAAGCTTTATAAACTTTTAAGATCATTTTCATGTTTTGAAATTTTTTTCTTTTGTGTTTTGGCATGCCTTATGAGACAATCTAATTTGTACCAAATTTGATGATCAATGATGCTATAGTGAATATCCTTTGTATCTTGTTCTGTAAATTCTTAAAAATTTTATCTCATTTATTCTGTTTTTTCTTTAATTTTGTAATAATAAAGTACTTGAATATATTTTATTACAACTTTAACATAAAGCTAATTAATATTTAAACAATACTATAGCATGTTTTACATTTATTTAATATGGTAATTCATAATAATATCAAAGGAGGTAAAATTAGGACTAAATAAACTTAGATGCACTTGTCTCGATGAACGTTATCCTATATAACATTGATTTATATATTTTTACAATATTTTTGAAGTTTTGACACTCTTTATGAGGTATTTTTTAAATTAATTTGATGATCAAAGACTTTACTCTCAATTCTAAAATGATATTTTAATTCTCATCTTTTTTGCTAAAGTAAATAATGATAAATAATAATAAATTAGTTTTGTAAAATCAAATGAATATATATTAAAGCTCATATGATATAAACTTAGTTGATATAATATGGAAAAATGAAAATATGTAAAGATCACAAGAGATAAGGTTCAGGTAATGTAGTAATTTAACAAAATAAAAGTTAAAAAATTTAAGAAATGAGATAAATTTTAAGAAAAATTAGCATTCCAAGATTCTAAGGATATTAAGCATAACCTTCTTGACTATCAAATCAGGTACGAATCAAAATGTCTCAAACTTATGACAAAATATTTAAAAATAAAACATTAAAAAATAGAAAATGGCTAATTAATGAGAAACAACTCATCTACAAGTAAATGATGCATGTTTCATCTTAATAGGATGTTTATAGTTTCAAAGAATTACTAATGTAAGTAAAAGTAATAACAATAAATTACTAATGTAATATTAAGTGAATACATTTTAAAATTGAATTTGTATAAACTAAAGCAACGTAATATAACCAAATGATGTAAAGATCATGTGGTATGAGATTTAGTTCTATTTGGTAATTTTGCAAAATCAGAGCAAAAAATTTGCAAAAATGAAAAAAGAAATATACTCAAACGTGACATTCTAAGATAACAATGACAAAAAGTGTAACGTTATAGACCATCAAATCATGTGCATTCAAAATATTTTGTGAAGCATATAAACTATAGAAAAAACAATATTAAAAAAATATGAAAGGAATACTTAATTTGATAGGGCTCTTCAAGAAAACTCTAACAATGCTTGCATTTTATCAGCTAATCGTCCTTTTGATTTATGATTAATTACCAAAGTAAAAAATCAAAATCATGACAAACAAAAATTTTATTATTAAGTTAATATATATATTTAAGTTAAAATGACATAAATTGATGCAATATAATGCAACCAAATTAATGTAATGCAAAGTTCACATAAGAAGAGATTAAGGGCACCTCATTAACATAACCAAATCAAAATGAAACATATCAAGATAAGTGATAAGTTGTATAGGAAAGTTGAATTCGAACATAATAAGAAAATTGAACATACCATCCTCGATCATCAAATCAGGTACCAAAAAAATTCTTATAAAGTATGCTAAAACTCAATAAAATAAACAATTTTAAAATTTTAAAAAATAATATTAAATTAGATAGAGCTCAATAAGTTGATTCCAATGACATATTTTCTCTCTAGCACATCTCATTTGGAATTACTATGCATTAACAAAATAAATAAGCACAAATAATAATAAATTGCTTGTTTTTTAGTTTGAATAAAAAAATAATAAAGCTCAAATGAGACAAATTATTCTGATGTAATATATCTAATTCGAAGCACTGTGAAGAGCACATGACAAAAGAATTAGAGTTTCATAGTAAAATAACCTAATGAAACTAAAAAATTTGAAGAAATGAGATAAATTATAAGGGAAAATTACATTTCGTGATACTAGGTCGGTCAAGTGTAGCATTCTCTATCATCAAATTAATTATCAATCATAATAAACAAATATTATAATGAAAGATTATTCAAATACTAATTAAATATATGTTAAAGATGAAATGAGATAAATTGAACTAATGAAATATAGCCAAATCGAAGCAGTGTAAGGGTCACAAAAGAGGTGAATTAGAGTCATATAGTAATAAAACCAAAAGAAAACAAAAAGTTTGAATAAATATGACTAAATTTATAGGAATGTTCCATTCCAAAAAACTACAAAGATCAAAGGTAAAATCCTTGTTCATTAAAATAGATACAAATGAAAAAACTTTGTAAAATACGGAAAAACAATAAAAAAATTGAAAAAAATATAAAAATTAATATTTAATTTGATAAAGCTTATTAAGATGAGTTTAATAATGTTAGTTTCATCTTGTTCTAACACAGCTTAAACTAATATGATTACATAATAAACATGCATAAATAATAATATTTTTAATTTAAGTTTAATATATATTAAACTTAAAATGAGTAAAATTAAAACAATGTATTATATTCAAATAAAAGCTAGGTTTGGTCCACCTGAGAATATAAAGTACATGGTTATATAACGAAATCAAAAAAAATTTGAATCGTTTAGACAATTAGAATGAAAATGTTGCTTTCCAAGAAAATGAGCTTGAGTGTAAAATCTTTAATCATCAAATCTGGTAGGAATCAAAATATTTTATAAAACATGTAAAATCCTTAGAAATAAAATGAAATTTTGGAAAATATAAAAGTAATATTTAATTCAAAAGAGCTCATCGTGAGGAGTCTGGCAAGTTTTAATTCATCTTGATTGGACGATATTTGAAAGTACTTCTATTTACAAAAGTTAATAATATTTAAGAAATATTAGATGTTATTTATTTATTATTTAAATAAATAATAGGGCTAAAGTAAGAAAAATTTGAGCAATATAATATACCTAAATCAAAACAAAAGGGTTTTGTGGCACGAATGTTGGACATCGATAAGGCTTATGATTAGGACAATTAAAAATTTATATTTGAAAAGTTAAAGAATTTGTAGTTCTCAAATCTTTGGTGTGATTAGGTTGAGGGTTGTATCACTACATGAAGATTTGGGATCATGTTTAATCAGATCTATCCTCATTCGATTGAAGCTATAATGGGATTTCGACAGGGGTGTCTATTTGCATCATACCTTTTTATCTTTTTGTCTCAGTATCTCTCTTAGCTTATTAACTACCATGTAAAACAAGATGCCTAAATTATGATTTCGCTTGGCTTTTTCTCCCAAATGATTACTCATCTTGTATTTTCTAAAGACATTTTGTTGCATTATAAAAAAATCAAAGCAAAAGATATTAAGAATCTATATTTATTACTAGGGAAAGATGCATTCAAAGATACTAAAGTTATTGAGCATAACAACTTGAATCATAAAATTAGTTACAAATTAAAATGTTTCGTAAACTATGCCAAAGTATTGTAAAAAATATTTAAAAATATAAAAAAATTAATCACTATAAGAATTTTCAGAATTAAACAATGAAATTAAACATAAGAAATAAAAAATAAACAAAATTACTTTTATACTAAAAACATATTATAGTTGGAATTAAAAACATTAAGGTAACGTTATATAACAAAATTAAAAACATTAAAAAAATTGAAAACATTGTCATAGAAAAATGTTTTGAAAGAAACAAACGAGATTAAGTGTAAAACCTCAATCATCAAGTTAATTTTGAAACAAAAGGACTCAAAAAATATTCCTAAACCCTCAAAACTAAAATATTTCGAGATATAAAATTTTTTTTTAACGTGATGGAGCTATTTGAAACAAGTCGACCAACATTAGTTTCTCTTAATAAAACCTTATAAAGAATTACCACATTTCATAAAGTAATTAAGCAAAAAAATCTAAATTTATTATTTTAATTTTAAATAAATAGATATTAACACAAAAATATTATAAATTTACCTAATTTAATATAACTAGACAATAATTATGTGAAAGTCATAGTGCAATAGAATTAGAGTTTTATAGTAATGTAAGCAAACTAAAAACATATGAGGAAATGAGACAATTAGTATTGTAGAGTTGCATTCCAAGATAATTAGTAGATCATTACAATATCCTCAATGATGAAGTTTGGTACAATTTGAAATTTCTTACAAAACATGACAAAAACTAAAGAAATAATATGATGAAGTTTATTAAAAATGATTTCTTAATGAGACAGAGCTAATCGAGATGAGTACAATGATGATCAAAGTGATATGAAGGTCACAACAGAGAAGACTCAATGTTACATAGCAATATAGCCAAATCAAATAAATAAATTAAAAAAATGACATGAATTATACAACAATAATGCATTCCATTATAGTGAGGAGATGGGGGGTAATATCTATGAATATCAAACTAGCACAAATTGAAATAACTCATAAAGTGTGATGAAATCTTAAAAAATAAAAAATTTCAAAATATACAAAAAAGGAATAACTAATTAGACAGAGCTCAGTGAGACGATTCAAATAACATTTGTTTCATCTCAATGACTCATTTCATGGATTTATCATGAATCAACTAAGTAATTTATAATAAATAGGAATATTTTATTATTTTAATATTAATTAATTATATCTTTAAAATAAAATGAAATAAAATAAATAAACATCCCATAACTAAATCAATGTGTTGCAAATGTCACATGAGGGGAAATTTTGAGTTACATGCCAATATAACAGATTCAAAAATAAAGATTCAAAGAACATAGATAAATTATACATCAACGTTACATTCTAAGATACTAAATAGGTCAAGTGTAGCATCCTCAATCATTAAATTAATTATGAATAAAAATGACTCAAAACATACAAAAACATTAGATAATAAAATGTTTAAAAATAAAAAATTAACTTCTAGTTTCATAAAGCATATTAAAACGAGTCCAAGAAAGTTTGTTCGATTACCATTAAAACTCATTTGAAATTGTTGCTTAGTACAAAAATAACTAAATATAAAAAATGAAAAATTATTACTTTAATAACAATTAAACATATTTTAAAGAAAAAAATGAGATAAATTTAAGCAATGTAATATAACATCCAGAAAACATGGCAAATGATGCACCACAGGAGAGATAGGATTTTTTTGTAATATAATGAAATGAATGCAAAAGAAATTGAAAAACTTTGATGATTTTTATGTTAAAGATTCAAAGAAATTAAGGAGATTGAGTGTGTTAACCTCGATCACCAAATTTCGTGTGAATCATAATACTTCGTAAAGGTGTACAAACTCTAGAAAATAAAATAGTAAAAATTATGAAAAAAAAGATACTTAACTACAAAGAGCTTTTTGAGTTGAGTCTAAAGACATTTGTTTCATCATGATTGAATCTCCTATGAAATTAATGTTAAATGAAAAAGATTAAACATAAATAACAACAATTTTATTTTTTGATATAAATTAACAAAAGTTATAGTTAAAATGCAATAAATCAAATTAATAAAATACAACAAAATCAAAGTATAAAATTGTAAAATAGTAGGAGCTGTTGATTTATAATATTATATAATCATATAAATGCAAAGTATTTGAAGAAATGAAATAAATTATACGTGATAGTTGTATTCCACGATAACAACGAAAGTGAGATCCTTGGTTGGAAAAAAAGACCTCAATTTATGTTTAATTAATTCGGCTCATCCTAATGAGTCTCATAATATTTATTTGATCTCAATTAATTCTAATGTTCAATTATTATGAATTTCCAAATTAATGAGATATAAAAATAATAACTTCTTTTTTTTAACATTAATTAAGTTTATATAAAATCTAGAATGAGATAAATTAATGCAACTTAATATAACCAAATGAAAGAGATGTAAAAGTCATAGGAGAGGAGAATTATCTTTTCATTGTAATTTGCCGAAATCATAGTGAAAAATTTGATAAAATGAGATTAATGGCAATGGAATGTTTCAGTCCAAGATATCAAGAATATCCAATGTAATATCCTCAATCCTGAAATGAGGTATGAACTTAAATTTTCTATAATCCTTTTTAATCCTTAAAAAATAAAATATTTAAAATTATAAAAATGATGCTTTTACATTGAAAAGCTCTTTGACATAAATCCAACAACATTACATCATCTTAGATGGATCTCATTTAAGATTATTGCAAATTACCAAAATTAATAAGCATTAAAAAAAATGATTGTCATAAAATAGGTGATTTAGAGTAACATAATGATATAATAAAATTAAAGAGAAAAATTCAAATAAACGAGATAAATTGCATGGGAGTGTTACATTTCAAGTCCTTAAAGTGTCGAGCGTACTAATGTCAATCATTAATTCTAATAAAAATAAAAGTTTCTCATAAAGCATGCCAAAACCCAAGAAAATAACATATTTAAAATAAAAAATGATATTAATAAGTTAAAACTCATCGGGATGAGAACAATGAAGTTTCTTTCATCTCAATTGGACCATATTTTTAATTACCATGAATTCATCAAATAGATAAGCATAAATAATAATAAGTTATTATTTTAATATTAACCAAATGTATATTAAATCTTAAATGTGATAAATTCAAATAATTTAACATAAAAATATCAAAACAATATCGAAGAGACATGAGATTGAAATTTGAGTTACATAGCAATATAATAAAATTAATGCAAAAACAATGAAGAAATTACTTACATTTTATGGGAAACTTGAATTCTAAAATATTGAGCAGATTTATTATAATATCCTTGATCTTCAAGCAATGTATAAAATCACAATACAAGTGCAAAACCTTAGAAAATAAGTATTTATAAAATATAAAGTTGAATAGTAGTTTGATTCAACTTTTCAAGATGTGCCTAATGATGTCTACTTCATATTGATGGGATAATATTTTTAAATTTCATAAATTAACAAAATCATTAAAATAAATAAAGTCAAAATTAAAATTTTATTGTTAAGTAAACATATATTAAAGATTAAATAAGATAAATTGAAGTAATATAATATAGAGAAGCAAAGCACTGATTGAATCATCTAAGTGATTATGATAACATTTTTTCATCTTAGTCAGACATCTTTTAGAATTATATTAAATTCCAAAACTAAATAAGCAAAAATAATGATAAATTATTATTATTATTATTATTATTTAAAATTGAAATGAGTTAAATTAAAAACCACTATAAAATTGCATTCCAAGATACCAAAAAGATTAAATATAACATCTTTGATAATCAAATAAGATATAAATCAAAATATCTTGTAAAGTGTATCAAAGTTAGGGAAAATATACATTTTCAAAATATATAAATGAATATTTAAAAAGAAAAATGTCATTGACTTGAGTCTAATTTCATTTGTATTTTCTTTATCAACACTTATTTTGAATTACTATGAATTACCAAATTGAAAAAGATAAGTAATTATAAATTATTACTTTAATATTAACTAAATATTTATTAAAGCTAAATTAAGAAAAATTAAAGAAAGGTAGTTAACCAAATGAAGCAAAATGTGAAGGGCAAAAGATAGGAGGTATAGAGTTATGAAGTAACTTAGAAAAATAAAAGAAAATATTTTGATAAAATAATATAAATTATATGGTAAAGTTTCATTTTAAGATACTATGGAGATCAGTGTAGCTTCCTTAATTGTACATCACCTATAATGAATTTTAATTTCTAAAGAAAATAAGGAAAAATAATAATAAATTATTTTTAATATTAAATAATTATAAATGAAAGCCAAAATAAGTTGAGCCAAAGTAATGTAATTAAAAAAATAAAAAAATATTAAGTCCATGAGAGAAAAGGTTTAGGGCTATATCATAATATAACCAAATTAATGCAAAACATTCGAAGAAATGTCTCTTAAACCTTAAGAAAGTGATGGAAAGGAAAATATTTAAAATGTTTAAATTTAATTTTTAAAAAGGTAGTGCTCATCTAGATTAGTAGAACAAACTTTGTTTCACCTCGATTGACCATCATTTGGAATTAATTTTAATCAACATTGCAAAGAAGCTTAAACAGAAAAAATTTATTATTTTAACATTTTGTAAATATATATCAAAGCTAAAATGAATAAATTAAATTAGTATAATATTAAAATTCAAACTGATGAAAATCTAACACAAGAAGAGTTGTTGAGATATCTAGTGATATAAGCAATTTAAGCACAAGAGTTTAAAGAAATAAGATAAATTGCATGAGAAAATTATATTCCAATGCTTCAAGGCAACTAAGTGTGCCATCCCAAGGTTCTAAATAAGTTGTGAATCAAAATATCCCATAAAAATGCCAAAATAATCAAAAAAATGTTTAAAAATATAGAAATGAATATTTAATAAGATAGAGCTAATTAAGAAGTGTTTAATGATGTTTGATAGTCTCAAAAAGTCCTTATTTGGCATTACTACAAAATCCCATAGTAAATAAAAATAAATAATAATATACTATTGTAATTTTAATTTTGTAGAAATTATATTAAAATTATATTAAAATTGACATAAGATAAATTTGAGAAATGTAATATAATTAAACTAAAGCGATACAAAGATCATATATGGGGAGATAAAGAGTTATAAGGTAATATAACAAAATTAAAACAAGAAATTTGAAGAAATAAGATAAATTACATAGGAAAGTGGCTTTACAAGAAATTAAAGAGCTTTTGTAGAATCACTGAGTAATGTGAATTGATGAATTTTAATGTTATGAAACTTATAGTAGATAGCAATTGAAATGTACGAAAGCCAAAGAAAATAAAGCACATAAAAAATTTAAATTCAATAATTGATTTGATTGAGATCTTCGAGACTAGTGTAACAATATTTGTTTTAGCTCAAATAAACCATTTCTAGATTTACTGTGAGTTACCAAAGTAAATAGCATAAATAATAAAAAATATAATTCTAAAAATAATTTGACATATATTAAAGTTGCAATTATATAAATTGAAGAAATGTAATATATATAAATCAAAGTGATGTAAATGTGACATTGTATGAGATTGAGACATACATAATAATATAACTAAATAAAAATAAAATATTAGAAAAAATAAGAAACAATGCACGAGAATCTGGCATATCGCCACACTAATGTCGTAAACTTTATTATCCTCTGTCATCAACTTAGGTTCAAATCAAAATATCTCATAAAACATGTAAAAATAAAAAGCTATAACATTTGAAAATATAAAAATACATAAAGTTAATTGAACTCATCAAGATGAGTCGAAAGTCAATTGTTTGAAACATATCAGACCATAATAAGGGATACTTAAAATTGTCAAAACAAATAAGTTTAAAGAATGCTAATTTTATATTTTAATGTTAAGAAAATATATGTTAAAGCTAAAATGACATAAATTGAAGCAATGTAGCATAACAAAATCAAAGCAATGTAAGGGTCATAGGGATGAGATTTAGAATTACAGAACAGCATAGCAATATAAAAAAACTAAGGAATATGAGATATTACGTTTGGAAACATTGACTTCTATGATATTAAGGTGATCAAGTATGACATACTCGATCATCAAATCTTCTGCGATTCAAAATGCCATCTAAAACATGCTAAAACTCTAGAAATTTTTAAATTTAAAAATATAAAAAATAAATTTTAAATTTAATAAAGCTTAATGAGATGAGTCCATGTACATTATTTGGTCCCATTTGGAGTTACTATAAATTACCAAACAAAAAATGGAAAAGATAATAATATGTTATTATGTTAATATTAAATAGATATTTGTTAAAAATAGAAAGAAATAAATTGAAGTAATATAATATAACAAAATTAAGGTAATATGAAGTTTACATAAGAGTAGATTTATAGTTACATCAAAATATAATTAAGTCAAAACAAAACTTTTGTAAAATTATAATAAATAGAATGGGAAGGCTGCATTCCAAGATACTAACTAGATCGACGATAAGTTCCCTTATCATCAATTCTTTCCTGAATCAAATGCCTCATAAACATTTAGAAATAAAAAAGATGAGATATTTAAAATTAGAAATTTGTATTTAAATAATTTAAGCTCATAGAGATGAGACCAATGATGTTTTTTCCATGTCAATTAAATGTCCTTTTGATTTATTAAAATTATCAATTTAAATAGACAAGAATGATAAAACATTATTCTTTAATTTTAATTAAATATATATCATTACTAAAATTTGATAAATTGAAGCATTCTAATATAATCAAATAAAAATAATATAAAGGTCATACAAGATTTTATCTATAGCTATATAGTAACAAAAAAATCAAGGAAAAACAACAAGAAAATAAGATATATTAACTAAGAAATTAGCATTCCAAGTTGTTAAAGAGAGTGAATCTATGCATCTATGATTGCCAAATGAAGTACGATTGGAGAAATCTCGTAAAGCATGAAATCATTATGCAAAATTTTGGAAGTATTGCAATTTAGATGAGTAATTAAATAAAAGTGATAGCATATTATTACGCTAACATTAAGTAAATGCATATTAAAGGTAAAATAATAGAAATTGAAGTAATGTTGTATAAGAAAATCAAAGCGATATGAAGTCACATGAGAGAAGATTTTTGTAGAAATATATTGAAATCAAAGGAAAAAAGTTGAAGAACACATATTGGGTAACATAGTAATTTAAGAAAATTAGAGTGAAAAATTTATAGAAATGAGCTATGTTTTATGTGAAAGTTATATTCCAAGATACAAAAGAGATATCCTGTAGTAGGTGCAAATAAAAACATCTCATAAAGCTTACCAATTGCACAGTAAATAAAATATCCAAAAATTTCAAAGTGAATATTTAATAAGGTAAAACTCATATAGATTAGTAGAATATAGGCTATTTTGGCTAAATTGAACCTCATTTTTAATCACTTCACATTACTAAAGTAAATAACCACAATTTAGAACAAAATTTTATTAAAATATTTAGAAACTATATATTATTATCATAATCAAATAAATTAAGGTATTGTAGTATAATCAAATCAAAGCATTATAAATGTCAAATGAGAGTATATCAAACATAGTGATAAACAAAAAAAAAATATTTAACAACATGAGATAAGTAATGTGAGAAAATTACATTA
This sequence comes from Vanilla planifolia, assembly GCA_023846275.1. NCBI lineage: Eukaryota > Viridiplantae > Streptophyta > Magnoliopsida > Asparagales > Orchidaceae > Vanilla > Vanilla planifolia. The sequence continues at coordinate 215,743 of JAIUJO010000383.1, read as the reverse complement.
TATGACACTAAAAAGATTGAGCATGACCTCCTCAATTGTCAAATTAGGCATAAGAAAAATATCTTATAAAATAAATAAAAAACCTTAAATAAATATTAAAAAATTGTAAAATGAAGATTAACTTAGATAGAGCTAATAAAGATGAATATAATAAACTTTGCTCTAACCCTAATATTGCTTTTTTGGAATTACTACGAATTATCAAAGTAAATAATGATAAATAACAATAAAATAAAATTTAATATTATGAAAATATTTATTAAAACGATGTGAGATAAATTAAATTAATATAATATTATTCAATAAAAGTATTGTGAATGTCACACAAAAGGTGATTTCTTGTTACAAAGTAATATAGCAAAATAAATGCTAGACATTTGAAGAAATTTGTTAATTATCATGGGAAAGTGGAATTATAAGATAGTAATGTGATTAAAGGTAGTCAGTTCCATTATCAAATATGATGCAAGTTAGATTATCTCATAAAGCAAGCTATACTAATGGAAAATAAAACGTATAAATTTATGAAAAAAAATATTTTATTGATTACACACATTGAGGTATGTTGAATGATGTTTATTTTGTCTCAATTGGACTAAGTTTAGAACTACTATGAATTATCAAATTTAATAAAAAATAATAACTAATTATTGTTTTAATATTAAGGAAAGATATATCGAAGCTAAAATTAAAAAATTTATGCAATGCAATATGACAAAATAAAAGAGATGTAAAGTTCACACGAGAGTAGAATTAAAGTTTCATTGTAATAAAAAACAATATAAACAATTTGAAGAATTGAAAAAAATTATACCAGCAAGATGCATTACAAGTTATTGAGGAGACCGAGAGTAGCATCGTTGAAAGTCAAGTCAATTAAGAATCAAAATGTCTCATAATGCATGCAAAAGCCAAAGAAAATAAAAATATAAAAATTTAGATTGTTTAGAATTACTGGAGTTACAAAACTAAAATGGAGTAAATAATAATTAATTTTTATTTTAATATTTAGCGCATCTATGTCTAATATTGAAATGATATAGCTTGAGGAATTGTAATATGACAAAATTGAAGCAATGTAAAGGTCTCTGTAATGGAAAGTATGAGTTACAAATTAATATAATGAATAAAAAAAAGAATATGAAAGCTAAGATAAATTGTGCGAGAAACATGCATTTCAAGATATTAAGGTGGTTGAGTGTGATATCCTCAATCATCAAATAAGCTACAAACAAAAATATTTTGTAAAGGATGGAAAAAAGAGAAAATAAATATTTAAAATATAAAAATTTATATTTAAGTGGATGGAGCTCATAGTTACGAGTTGAATATCACTTGTTTCATATCGATTAGACTGCATTTGTAATTACTATTAATTAACAAATTAAATAAATATAAAAAATAAAATAGCACTATTTTAATTTTAAGTAAATGTAAATTCAAATTGAAATGAGATAAATTGAAGTAACATATCAATAGCAAATTAAAGTAATATGAAGGTTATAAAGAGTATATTTAGAATTACATAATGATGCAAAAAAATCACAGTGAAAACATATAAAACATGAGATAAATTGTATACGAAAGTTGCATTCGATGATATAAAAAATATTGATGGAGAAAAATAAAACACAAAAAATTTAAAATTATAAAAATTGTTATGCTTAATTTTAAGGACCTCAATAGGATGTATCTAATGATGTTTGTTTCAACTCAATTATTCCTTGAATTGAATAGTATGAATTACTAAAATCAATATGTATAATAATAAAATATTATTTTTTAACATTAACTTAATATATATTCAATCTAAAATGAGATAAACTAGGCAAAGTAATATAAAAAAAGAATTTATGAAATGTCACATGAGAGGAGATTTTAATTTACATACCCATAACACAATGTCAAAGAAAAGAACTACAATAATTGAGGTAAATTTATAGGAAAGATGTATTCCAACATTCTAAAAGTTTTCAAAATGTAGAAATAAATATTTGCATGGATAGAGTGAGTTGAGAGTAGACAAATGACATGTCTCTCCTCTCTCTTAAATATCATTTAGAATTTCTATGAATTACTATGTAAATAAGAAAAAATAATAAAAAATTAATGCTAAAATGAGATAAATTGTGGCCATATAATATATGAAAATTAAAGTGATGTGAAGGTTATAATGAAAGAGATTTAAAGTAACATATTAATATAACCAAATAGATTAGAAAATATGAACAAATGAGAAGAATTATGTAGAAAAGTTGAACTCCATGGCACTAAAGGAAGCAAAAGGAGAATCTTTTATCATCAAATTTAGTAAGAATCAAAATGTCTTACAAATCATGGTATATCCATAGAAAATATGATAAGTAAAAATTCCAAATTAAATATTTAATAGTATTGAGATGTTTGATATGCGTGTAATGATGTATGATTCAACTTGAATGGACAACAATTCTAATTTCTATGAAATACGAAAGCAAAAAAAAAATAATTAATTATTATCTTAATAAAAAGTAAACATATATTAAAGTTGAAATGATATGAACTGAAGTTGTGTACTATAAGCAAATGACACTGACGTAAAGTTCATAGAAAAAATTATTTTGACTTATAGAGTAATCTAGCAATATCAAAGAAAAAATAAGAAAAATTGTGATAAATTATACCAAGAAGTTGCTTTCAAAGATCTTAAGAAGGTCGAGTGTATCATGCTTAATTACCAAATAAGGTATAAATGCAAATGTTTCATAAATCTTGCTAAAATAAGAGAAAATAAAATATTTAAAAAAATATATCAAAATGACTATTATATTAAAAAAGCTCACCTCTTATGAGTCTACTGACATTTATTTCATTTTGATCAGGAACCTTTCAAAATTGCAACAAATTATAACATGCAAAGGTTTGCGAGTAAAAAAATTATTATTTTTATATTAAGTAAATAAATATTGAAATTGAGAAGATATAAATGAATAAAATTTAAATGTCACAAAAGATGAGAATTTTTGTTACATTGTAATATACTAAATTAATGCAAAAACATTCCAACATAAGAAAAATTGTCTAAGATATCAGAATTCAAAGATACTATGAAAATCAAGAATAAACAGCTTGATCATGAAATCAAGTAAAAGACAAAAGGCAATGAAAATAATACCAATGTAATAGAAAATAAAAAATTTATGAAATATATAAATGATTATTTAATTTGGTAAACCTCCTAGAAATAAACGCAATGATGTTTGTGATGTGTTGATTAGACCAAGTTTGAAATATTATGAATTAATAAAAATAAATAAACATTTAAATTATAAATTATTATTTATATATTAAAAAAAATTATTAAATTTAAATTGAGAAAAATTAAAGCCAAGTCAAAATAAGGCAAAAGCATTGTAAAGGTTATATAAGAGAAGATTTATAGTTACATAATAATATAAATAAATTTAAAAAATTAAGAAAATAAGATAAGTTAAATAGAAAAGTTATGCTACATATGTAAGGCTTGCATGAATCAAGCATGAATCAAAATATCATGTAAGGCTTGCAAAAATCATATAAAATTAAATTTTGAAAAATATAAATAAAAATATTTCATTTCAAAGAACAAACATGGAGAAATCTAGTGACATTATTTCAACTTGATCTGATCATGTTTCGAATTAGTAAAAATTTTTAAATTAATCAAGAATAAATATTATTAAATTATTATTTTGTAATTAAGTAAATATATATTAAAAAGAAAAAAAGATTAATTTCATTATTGGAATATAAGAAAATCGAACTGATGTAAAGTCTACATGAAATGAGAACTAGAAACTTACATTATTAGATACTGAAGAGATTAAGTACAACATTTTTTATCACCTAATTGTGTATGAATTAAAATGTATCATAAAGCATGCCAAAGCAATCAAAGATAAAAGATTAAAAGTTTTCAATTTGATTGTTCAATTTTAAAAATCATTGAAACATATGCAATGACCTTTATTTTATCATTGAAACATTGATAAGATATTTTTTTGAATTATAACATCTTACCAAAGTTTAGTCATGTAAATTATAATACAAAAGATTTAATGAGAAACATTTGAAGAAAGATGATAAATTGTATAAGAAAGTTACATTCTAATTGTACTTAGGAGATAATATGTAACATGGTCATAAAAAAAGTCACAAATTAAACTTAAAAAATCCAAAATATATAAAAAAGAATATTTGGTTTGATAAAGCTCAATAGTCATGTAAAATGACATCTATTTCATCAAGATTAGACCACCAATGGAATTACTATAAATTATCAACATAAATAAGCTTCAATAATAGTAAGTCATTTTGTTAATATTAAGTAAGAATATAATAAAACTTGAATGAGATAAATTGAAGGAAAGTAAAAGAAGAAAATCAAAGTAATATTACTGTTACATGAGAGGACAATTAGGGTTTCGTAGTACAACAAAGAAATCAAAGTAAAAATTTCCAGAAATAAGAGAAACTACACAATGAAGTTACTTTCAAATATATAAAGAACATGAAGGTAATATATTCCATTTCTTAGAAAGATACAAATCAAATGGTAACCAAAAGTACTCAATAACATTGGAAAAAATATTAAAAAAATATAGAAAAAACTTTAAATGGTGTGTTATGTTCAAGATGGTTAAACAATATCTATTTCATCTTAGTGAGACCTCTATTAAAATTATAATGATTTGGTGCATAAAATATATCATTATTCTAATATATATTTAATATATAATATTGTTTAAGTGAGATAAATTTAAGCAATATAATTTAACTAAACCAATGTGATATAAAGATGACAAGGTATAAAATTAGATTATTATTGGAATATTGCCAAATAAAAGAATAAGTTTAAAGAAATGAGATAAATTACATAAGAAAATGGCATGCTAATCGACGAAAGAGATCGACTGTAACACTTTCGATCATCAATTTGGGTTTCAATGGAAATAATTTTAAATAATGCCAAAAGACATGAAAGAAATATTAAAAATTTTAGAAATAAATATTTAATTAGATAGAGGTCATCAACTAGAGTTAGACGATTTTTGTTTAAGACTTAATCAGATCACATTTAGAATTACTATTAATTAACAAACTGAAAAAGAAAAAAATTAATTTTTCAATATTAAATAAGTATATATTAAAGGATATAAGAGATAAATTAAAAGAATGTAATCCAACAAAATTTAAGTGATGTAATGGTCATTTGTGAGGAGATTCAAATTTACACACCAACATAACCAAATCAAAATGATGATTCAGAGGACTTGAGATAAATTGTATACAAAATTTTCATTTCAAGGTACTACAGAGGTCAAATGTAAAATAATCGATCATTAAAATTGTTGGGTCACTTTTGTGTTTGGTTAGTCAAGCTTCAAATGTTTAGTATTTTATGATAATGAGCTTGTTTAGAATGAAAGAGGTTTAAATATAAAGAGCAAACCTTGTACTTTTGAAGATGGTGAACTTGTAGCCTTCAAAATACAATAGTGTGTTCCAAAAACTTGAAAGAATGAAAGCATGCACATAAAATTTCAAAAGATTTTCTTTTTATTATGAAATTGAATTTTATATTATTGATTAAAATGACACAACTCCATTCATCTCAAGGATCTAATTGTTTAAAGATGTTAATGATTTAGAAAATTTATAGGTTTCAATTTTTTTCATTTCTTTTTTGGGATCAAATCCTACATAAACCATTGGTTTAAGAAACATATGATTATATTTTTTTAATAATTCTTTTCTTCATTAAATCCTACTCATGTTTATTTACCAAATTTTATAATAAGTTGACTATCAAACAATAATTAATAAAAAAAGTTAAGTTTTTATTGTTTTCATTATTTTAAAATATTTAATAAACATCTTAAGCTTTGCACAATTACAAAGCTCTCGAGCTGAGCAATCCTAAAAGGGCTTTGTGAGCTTAGGGGCTAGAGGTTGGAACCTTTTTTAGGCGAGGCCCAATAATCATATGAGTGAAGTCGGTGATGAAAGCTTAGGCAGATAAGGTGGAAGACCCTAATTAGGCTTGAACATAACACTCATGTGAACACTTATAAAGTGTAAAACGTTTGCATATACTAAAATATGGGACTAATCCTTCGTGCCCATCTCCTTCCAAAACAATGAGTATTGTCCGATTGTTCATTTCTACAATCTTGTTGTGGTGATCATATCCAACATTACACATGCAATGCTTGTGGGATTTGTCACCATCTGACCTTCAAATGGATTGTAAAATTTTCATCCTTTATGAAGTGATTACATGCTAAAAATATGTGTTTGTCACCTTGTCATACTTCATGTTATGGCAACCCTTATCAAATATTTTTTCTTGAATCATACAGCTCTAATTTATCCATTTTGAATTCTCGGGATGCAATTTTTTTTTATTTTATTATTGAATAATTGAAAGATCATGATCTTATTTGACTTCATCCAACCATCCATAACTAATTTGCTTTTAAACCTATTTTATTAGACAAACATGAATGCCTCTATGAAGATAATGTTGCTTTTATTCACCACACCAAATCGCTACTTCACAAGTCATTACTTGTGTCATTTTGCTAAGGATTTCAAAAGAATTATTGAAGCATTTGAAAAAGGTTTTTATGTTTTCTATTAATAGCTTTTAAGAAAGGTTTTCTTCTACTTTGTAATGGTTATAATCAAAATTTTTTGTAAATACCTAACCATATAAAATGAAGTGATTAATAATTGTTAACAACATTTTGAAATAATAATGAAGTGTCGTACCATATTCTAATGGTTGAAATTTCTTATTGCAGCACTTACATCTTACGATTAGTTTAAATTCTTAATTTTTCCAGCTATGCTTAATTATTTTATTATTTTAATTTCACTTTATTCCTTATTATATTTATCAACAAAAATTGGGAAATTTGTATGCTTTTTTAAGAAAGTTTATTTTTGTTATATTTGTTTTTGTTGGGCTACTTGATGTTTGCAAAAGGCTATGTCTTGTTTGATGACCTAAAAAATTGAGTTGGAGTTGAGCTCATAAAAGCCAAGGATGTAGTTGATCCTACAAAAAGTAATATGTTGGAAGTGAACCATAAGAAAACATCTTATGTTTTAACTACTTCCCTATTGGAGATTCTTTTCAATCTCAGTTAGGGGTGGATGTAGGTTTTTGTATGAATGAAATCACTTACATATTCTATGTAGCATTTTAATTTTTTATGTATTTTTCTTAACCATAAAATCTATAAATTAATATTTTTATGAATTAATGTTTTTTAAACATAAAGTTATTTTTGCAAAGAATATTTAAAAAATAATTGAACTCTAAAATGATTAATAATATTTTAAAACCCACAATTCATCATCATCTTATAGGATTCGCACACTCATTTTCACTTGAGTTTGTTTCAGAGTCAGTTCCTTCTAAAATGTGGGTTAAATCACCTACGTGATCCATCACGTGTGCTTTATTTATTTTTTAAAATTTGATTAATTTTTATTTTTTATGCACATTAATTTCCAATTTATATATTATCATTTTTTATGCTTGCCAAAATAGCTATGTTTATTAATTTCCATATTTATTTCAATTTGACTTCACTAATAGTTGATATTTGCAAAGCTTTTCATGAGGAATTTTCATTTAGTCATCTTCCATAATTTAAAGGTGAAATTGTTTTCTTTTGTACTTCCAAAAGATAGGGTACAAAGTCAGTAATGTTAACTCAATTAGATGATAAAGGAATGAATTACTTATTGCAAACATTGCCTCAAGAAATTTGTGTGAGAGTGTGTATGGTTACAACTTCTTTTGTGTTTATGTAAGGATTAGATAGGTTGAATGGTAGATCGAATTTGAAGATACTAGTGATGATAAGAAGTAGATGAACCAAATGAAGAAATAAGAGAAGGAGAAGTGAAAAACCTACAAACTCAATTTAGTGATGAATCATGATGGTAAACTTATATCAGGTATTTTTTATTCTAGCCATGAGTTTACCTTTGAATCCAGTGCTAAAATACCAAATTCCTTTTTAAAATTTTTTTAAGCATAAAATATTAATTAACATGTATGATGATGTTAAGAAAGTTTGTGCAAAACATGAATTTATAATAGTTGAATTGCTTGAAAAATATGATGGACTTAAAGAAGAAAATATTTATTTAACTAATCAAGTTCATCCGTATATTTTTAATATTTCATGTTTGAAAGTTTCAAAAAAAGAATGTGAAGTTAAATTGTTAGAATATATTACATGAAATGATGCTTTAAAGTTAGGGAATGATAAGTTAAGCAAAGAAAATTCTTTTCTTAAAGAAAAATTAGAAAATTTTAAATCCATTGAAAAGGAAATATATTATCTAAAATCAAACTATAATAGCTTTTTTCTCATGTATATAGTTGTAACATTCACATTGACCTTCAGGTGCCACTTTATTCATTCTTGTGAAAATGAGTAATTTTTTGTTTGACTGAAAAGTGTTTAAAAATGCATTACTTTTCAACGATGTGACAACAAAAAATTTATGTTTTCATGACAATTATAGATTGAAAAAAATCATATATTGATGTATTCAGTACGTCAATTATTTCTCCTTTTCATACATTTAATTACCAAGCAAAATCTTATATTGTCTGTAATTATTGTTCTAAATTTTGATATCTTACACTTGATTATTGAATTAAGGAATCAATAAATCTAAAGCATAATTCATATGATTGGATTCTACCAGAAACAACTTCTAGAAATTTCTTTACAAAAGCATAACATGCACACTTCACCATAATTCAGCTTAAGATATTTTGGGTTCTTAAATTTAATGCTTAGATAGTTTTGTAGGTGTGTCTCAAATTTTAATGACTATGAAGAAAAGCCATGCTTTCTTAGTTTGTGTAGGTCGTCAACAAAATATTTAAGTTCCTAGCTCATTATTGATAAATATTAATCATGTAGAACCGGTTAGTTGGAGAATATAGTTGTTACATGATGAATTCAAATATGACAAGAAAGTCATTATCATATTTTTTCCTTGACATTTTTCGATGAAATTTGATTGAATGACATATTATTTAGTATTAAAAGGATAAACCTATGAGCTCATAGTTAAATAAAAGTTGACTTAAGAATTCAATATAAAAAAGATAGGAAAGAAAAACTAGGTTATGCAGGACATCAAATTTAAATGACCTTTGAGTGAGTTGACGTTTAGAGATAATTTATCTTGGACTCAAGATGCATATGTTTAGGTGAAAAGAAACTTGGATTTGTGAATGATATTTTGTTTTTTAAATTTAGTAGAGTTAAATTTTATAAGAATAAAAATATGACCATCATAACCTTTGTTGAATTGATTAGAAGATTAAAAAGATAAAAATAATTTTAGTTGAAAAAATTTTAAAACAAATATCTGTATGATTATTATACGGAGTGGAAAATATGAGAACAATTTATATCCTTCACTTACGATTACATGTAAGACTGTATAAGGGAAAATAATAAAGTTTACATGCTTGGAGTTAATTTTCTTGAATTTTAAAATTTAATAAAATTTTTAATTGATATGATTTTTTTAGATTTACATTTGTAATTTTATTTTGATAGAGAAGAGATAACAAAAAAGTTTGATACTTTTATTTGTACATTAGATTGGTAATAACCTACATGCTATGTTTGATGAGTGAATTACAAAAATAATTAATAAAAAAGATTGAATGATTTGATGGAGTTATTTATGTACCGTATTGAAAACATGGAGAAAAATAAACTAGACTTCATAGAATATTTAAAAGAAGCTCATCAACAAGTACTTGGAGATTGTTAGTATCAATATCTATAGGAATCAAATAGATGGCATACTAATGAAGGAGTTTGAACATGAGTTTCTATAGTACACTAATATTTTTCATAGAAACTATATTTGATGAAGACACTCTCAAGTGTGTAAGTTGATGTCATTAATCAATAGTCAGAAAAAACTTTAAAAATTTTGTATAAGATTTAATTCTCATGCTTATTGATTAATAGCATACTAGAGCTAAATAAGTACTAAAAAATAAACACTATGAAAATGATGTAACTATTGGAGATAAGACTAGACCTGTTATTTAGGGTATATCATAAACTTCAACATTATAAGAAATAATTCACACAAATATAATAGTTTAACTTGATCAAATCTTGTTTAGAATAATACTAGTCACCAAAGTAAGTAAGCATAAGTGATAAGATATATTTATTTTGAAAAGAAGCAAATATATGCTAGAGTAAAAATGACATAAATTGAACCAAATCAAAACAATATAAAGCACCAATGAGAATAGATTAAGAGTTAGATATAATATAACAAAATAAAAGTAAAAAATTGAAAAATGTAAAAGATTTTATGAAAAAGTAGCATTCTAAAATATTAAAGGGATCGATCATAAAATCCTTGATTATTAAATCATTTACTAGTCCAAATGGCAGGTAAAACATGCCAAAACTAATGACAATAAAAAAATTAATAGCATAAAAATTAAGATTTAATTAGATAGAGTTCATCAAGATGAATCCATCAATGTTGTTTCATCTCAATTGTATTTCATTTGGAATTACATAAAATTAACAAACTTAATAAAAATAAATTATAGTAAATTATTTTTTATTTGATATGAAAAAGGCACTGATGATATTAGATAAATTGAAGCAACATAATATAGCCAATATATGTGACATAAAGGTAACAGGAATGGAGAATTAGAATTTCATAGTAGCTTATGGAAATCTAAATGAAAAATTTTAACAATTGCAATAAATCATACAAGAAAGTTGTATTACAACATACTAAAGTGGAGAAGTGTAATATCCTCATCTTTAAAACAAGAAAATAAAAAATTTAAACCAATGAATATATTAATTTAATTACAATAATGTCATTGAAATGATTTCAACTATATTTCTTTTATCTCGAATAAGCCTAAGCATAAATAATAATAATAAAAATATATTATTTTAATATTAAGAAAATTATAAAATTTCCTAAAAAGTCATAAATTAAACTGCTACAATATGACCAAATCAATGCGATGTAATAGTCGTAGGGAGAAGAATTTCATATCCATAATAACATACGAAATCGAAGTGAAGTATTTAAATAAATGAGATAAATTGTATGACAAAGCTACATTTCTAGATACTAATATGTTTCATTGTAATATCCACAAAAAAAAAGAGTCGAAATACCATATAAATCATGCAAAAATTCCAAAAAAAATGAAACATTTGAAAATAAAAATATCAACATTTAATTGCATTATGCTCTTTGAGACTAGTTTTACAACATTTGATACATCTCAATCATGCCTTGTTTAGAATTTATTAGATTATTAAATTAAATAGGGAAAAAACTCGTTAATATAATTTTAATGTCACAAAAATATTTATTAAAACTTGAAAAATATAATTTGAAGGAACATAATTTTACCATATCATGTAATTTAAATGTCACATAGGAAAAGAATTAGAGTAACATAGTAATTTAACCAACTCAACATGAAATATTTGAAGAAAATAGATAAATTATATAGGAAAGTTGTATTCAAGATATTAAGGAGAAATATTGTAACATCATTAATTGATAAATTAGATACAAATCAAAATGCTGGTTCATTTATGTTAATCTTTAGATGAAATTTTTAAATTATAAAAATGATTACATCATTTGAAAGAACTCCTTCAGATGAGTCCAACTATGTTTTTTCTAATATATTAGAATAAATTTGAAATTTTTATGAATTACCAAAGTAAATAAGCATAAAAATAAATAAATTTCTATTTCAATATCAAATAATTTTTTAAAGGGTGAAATTAAATAAAATTAATCAATCAAATAATGGTAAACTAAGGTGATTTAAAGGTCTCATTGAGGAGAACTCGAGTTCTAGGGCAAGCTAAAAATCTAAAGCAAAAAATTTGAAAAAAAATGATAAATGTTATAGGTAAGTTGAATTCCAAAATACTAACAAGATCATGTGTAACATCCAAGATTATTAATTCAGTTACAAGTCCAAATAACACCTAAAACAAGCTCAAGAACCTAGAAAAAAAGCACTAAGAAATATACAGTTGAATATTTAATTTTACCAAGCTCGATAAGATGAGTCCAATGATAATTTCCTCATCTCAGTATGACCTCTTTTAGAATTATTATTAATTACCAATGTAAGTAATGATAAATAACAATAGTTTTTTTGAATATTATGAAAATGAGGATTTCATGAGAGGTGATTTAGAGTTTTATCATAGCATAAAAAATTTAAAGCATAAATATCAAAGAAATAAGATAAATTGTATGACAAAGTTATATTTTAAGATACTTAAGAGATAAAGTTTAACATTCTTATTTGTGAAATTAGGTAATAATTAAAATGTCTCATTAAACATGCTAAAACTATAGAAAATAAAACATTTAGAAATACAAGGATGAATTTTTAATTTAATAGATCTCATTAAGGCGAGCCAATGACTTTTTATGCCTTCATTGGACCTCATTTGGAAGTTTTACTAATTGCCAAGATAAATAAGCAAAAAATAGTAAATAATTATCCTTAATATTAAATGATGAATTATACTAAAGTTTAAAGAAGATAACTTGAAGCAAGTCAACATAAAAAAATTAAAGTGGCACAATGGTTATATGGGAGAAGAATTACACCTTCATAATAGAGCTCATTGGGGAAAGTCTTGTCCTTCTTAATTTGTCATCATCAAACTAAATTGGAAATTACTATCAATTAACATTACAAAATTAGTAACTCTATATTATGTAAGTATAGTTTAATGTTAGAGGTGAGAGAAATTTAATCTATGTAATTTTTCCAAATAAATGTGAAACGTTTTAAGAAAAATATGTTAAATTATTTTGGATGTTGCATTCTAAGATAATAAGACAAGTGAGTGTAAAATCATCAATTATTAAATCATGTATGAATCAAATTGTTTAATGAAACACGTAAAAATCATAGAAAAAAATAATTTTTAAACATAAAAATTATTTTTAAAGTTTATAGTGCTTGACAAAGTGAATCTAATTGATATTTGATTCGTCTTCAGTTGGTGTCAGATAGAATTTTCGTGAACTATAAAAACAAATAAGCATAAATAATAATAAATTATTATGTAAACAATAAATAATATAATTATTAAAGCTAAAATGAGATACAAAATAAAAGTGATTTCTATAGAGATTATTGAGATGTGCTAAAGTTTGTAGTATTACAATTAGAAATGTTATACAATTATTTTTAATTAAAAAATAAAAAAATAATAAATAATGGTAAATTTCTATTTTGATGTTGTGTAAATAATATAATAAAGCCAAATGATAGAAATTGAGGCCAAAATAAACAAAGAGATATATTTGAAGAAATGTGAAAAATGGTGCATGAAAATTTTATTTCAAGATACATAAGAAGTCATGTGTAACATCCTCTACCATTAAATCATGTATAAATGACAATAATTTTTTTTAAAACAATTAAAAAATATAAAAAAATTAAAAAAAATCAACATTTAATTCGATAATTCACGTCAAGATAAGTCTAATGACTTTTGTTTTGTTTTGATCAGACATTCATTGTAATTATTACAAATAACAAAATTAAATAAATATAGCCAAATTGAAGAAATTCAAAAGCCATAATAACAATAATTTAGGTTTACAAAGTAATAAAAAAATCAAAGTTAAAAAATTTTTAAAATTGAGATAAATTGTACATGAAATTTTCATTATAAGATATAAAAAAGATTTAGTTTAATAATCTCGAATGTCAAATCAAGTACAAATTAAAATGACTCATAAAAAATATAAAAATACTAGAAATAAATTAATAAAAAAATATTTTCTTGGATAAAGCTCATTGAGATGGGTTTAACAATGATTATTAGGCTTTGTGAGATCTCATTTATAAATATTATAAATTACTAAATTAAATGAGAATTAATAATAGTAAATTAGTGTTTTGTTATTAGAAAAATATTTATAAAAGTTGAAATAAGGTAAATTAAGTAGTGAAATATAGCCAAATCAAAGAGATGAAAAAGTGACAACATAGGATAATAAGATTTTCTTAGCATTATAATTAAATTAAAGCAAAAGTTTTTGAAGAAATTTGATAAATTATGTTGAGAAGTTACTATCCAAGATAAGAAGGAGATTGTGTTTTAACATCTCTATTCCTCAAATCTTGTATGAAACAAAATATTTCATAAGGTAGGAAAAATTCATAGAAAATAAAATATCTATAGTTATAAAATGAATATTCAATTTGATAAAGCATATCTACATGCCTCTAATGATGTTTGTTTTGTGTTGATCAAATCTCATTTGGAATTATACCAAATTACCAAATTGAATTACCATAAATCATAATAAATTATTATTTTAATATTAAATAGATATATATTAAATTTTAAATGTGACAAACTAAGGTAATCTAACATACCCAAATAACGACAATGAAGAGGTTAGAATAGGAAAGATTTAGATTTACAAAGTAATAAAACTAAATTAAAGGGGAAATTGTAAAAAATAAGATAAATTGTTTAAGAAGTTGCAATCCATGATAACGAGTACATCATGTGTAGTAGCTTTGATTGTCATGTCATGTAAGAATCCAAAGTTCTCATAAACCATTTCAAAACATCTGAAAATAAAATATTTATAAAGTTTTTAAAAATAAAATTCAATTTTATGAGCATATTTATATAAGCTTAATAATATTTACTTTTCCTTGATCATTTCACATTTGGAACTACTATAAGTTACAAAAGAATATAAATTTAAAAAATTATAAATTATTATATTTACGTTAAGTAAATAATATAGTTGAATTAAGATAAATTGATGTAATGTAAAGGTATTGCTACAAAAAAATTTAGAGTAACATTATAATAAAACCAAATCAAAGAACACAATTAGAAGAAATGTGATAAATTTTATTGGAACGTTGCATTCGAATATGCTCAAGAGATCGAGTGTAACAACTTTGATCATACTTTTCTTGTTGACTTGGTTGTTTTACTAAGAAACTTTAATACTCTTATAATGTGATGTTTAGATTAGTTTCATTTTGTAATATTAAAATGCTTCAATTTATCTTTTTTTAGCTTTAATATATATATGTTGTCATAATATTAAAATCATAATTTGTTATTACTTTTCCTTATTTAATTTAATAATTTATAGTAATTACAAACGACAACAGTTGGAAAAGTAACAAACATCATTGGCCTTGCCTCGATGTGGTTTATGTAATTAAATATTCATTTTTATATTTTTTATAAAAAAATAATTTGGTATGATTTTGGTATGGAGTACAAGATAGTTTGATTTGTTCCATATATAATGATTGAGCATGTTACATTTGATCCTCTTAGTATCACGAAATGTAACATCCTTATAAAAGTTTTCTTATTTCATGTTTTTCACTTTGAATTGCTTATTTTTTATATAAATATAAATCTACTCTAATGTATGCTTTACTTAATTTTTAATTAGTTAGGTTACGTTACAACAAATATACTTAATTAAGCCTTAATATATATCTATTTCATTTTGAAATAATAATTTATTTCAATTTTTGTTTACTTTATCAAGTAATTCGCAGTAATTGAAAATTTTGTTCGATGAAGACAATACAAATGTCATTGGAATCATCTAAGCAAACTCTATCTAATTAATTATTCTACTTTATAATTTTTAATGATTTTAAAGATTTTTGCATGCTTTATGGGAATTTTGATTTGTACTTGATTTGATGATCAAAGATGTTATAGTCGATCTCATTAGTGTCATTTAAAACAATTCCTCTAAATAATTTATCTCATTTCTTCTAATTTTTTATTTGATTTATTTAAATTTTTATGAAATTCTAAATCTTCTCTCTTGTAACCTTTACATCACTTTGATTTGGTTAAAATACTTTAATCTAATTTCTCTTGTTTTCTCTTTCATAAATATTTAATTAATATAAATGAAAGAATTTATCATTATTTATGTTTATTTCATAATATATTTTATAGTTTATTATATTTTATAAGACATTATGCTTCGTCTCTTTTTTGATGATCAAGAATGAAACACTAAATCTCCTTCGTATCTTTAAGTCCTACTCCCCTTACACATTACTTTAACTGATTTATATTATAATAATACAATTTAATTTATTTAATATTTAATAATTATATTTATTAATTATTACAACAATTTTTAATTTTTATTCATATTCATTTTGGTAATTCATAGCAATTTGAAATGAGGTCCAATACAGTGAAAAGAAATGTTGTTAAACTCACATAACCACTTAACCAAAAAAATTTTCCTATTTTATAATTTTAATATTTTATTTTTTATGGTTTCTACATGCGATATGAAACATTTTTTATTTGAACCTAATTTGATGATCATCGATGTTACTGTCTATCTCTTAAATGTCATGGAGAATTACCTTTCTATATAATTTATCTCATTTCTCCAAATTTTTGCTTTCATTTGGTTATATAACTATGTAATGCTGAATCTTCTTTCTACTATGCTTTAGATCCCATTTTTATGTTGCTTTAGTTTCTCTTATTTCAGCTTCAAAGTATTTTTACCTAAATTTTATAATTATATTTTATTAGTATTTATGATTATTTAAAATAGTAATTTGTAGTAATTCTTAATGAGATATATTAAAAAAATGTCATTACATTCATCTCATAAACGTCAATGTAATTAACTATTTGTTTTTTTTATTTTTAAATATCACATATTTTAGGGTTTTATTATGTTTTATAAGATATTTTGAAACATAATTTATTTGAGGATCTTTGATATTATAGTTGATCTTTTTAATAATTTGGAATTAATCGTCCCATATGATTTATCTTGTTTCTTCAATTCTTTCACTTTAATTTAGTGAAAATATTACAAAAAAAATTTCTTCTCATGATACCTTAACATCACATTGTTTTATTTATACTACAATACACCAATTTTTCTTCATTCACCTTTCTATTATATTCGTTTGAAATTAAAATAATAATTTTTTTAATTTTAAAATTATTTAGTTTTGGAATTTACTATATTTCTAAATGAGTTTTTATTGAGATGAAACAAACACCATTATAGTTTTATCACTGAATTACAATGAATTGAATATTAATTTTTATATATTCATAAAATTTTTTTTAGGGATTTGCATACTTTATGAGGGATTTTTATTCATACCTTATTTTACAATCGATGTTGTTATATTTGATTTAATAATCTTTAGGTATTCAACATTTTAGTGCAATTTAACTCATTTGACTTCTATAAATATTTCACATTAGTTTTGTCTTATTGCTATGTCATTCTAATTTTCCAATTTGCGGCCCACAACATGCATTGAATTTATTGAATTACATTGGTTGAATTTATCTTTATGTCTCCTTCACATAACCATACTTTTTTGTTATTATTATTATTATTATTTATTATTTTTTAAGCATATTCATTGGAGCATTTCTTTTTAATTCCAAACAATGTCTGATTAATATGTAATAGAAGCCATCAAACTTTTTTTAATATGTTAGGTTCATTAATGTATTTATTCTTTTATATTTTAATTTTTTTATTTTATATGATTTGGCATTCTTTATTGTGGATTTTGACACATAGGT
This sequence comes from Vanilla planifolia, assembly GCA_023846275.1. NCBI lineage: Eukaryota > Viridiplantae > Streptophyta > Magnoliopsida > Asparagales > Orchidaceae > Vanilla > Vanilla planifolia. The sequence goes on along the minus strand of JAIUJO010000383.1, from coordinate 198,038 downwards.
AATTTGAAGATTGAGGATATTTCACTTGATCTCCTTAGTATTAGAATGCAACTTTCCCACATAATTTATTTTAGTTCTTAAAATTTTTTACTCTGAATTGGTTATATTAGTACTTAAATTTAATTCTCCTTTTGTGTGATCTTTACCCTATCTTGATTTGGTTTATTACATTACTTCCCTTTATATTAACCTTTTATATTTATATACTTAAAAGTAAAATAATGTTTGATAACAATTTATGCTTATTTGCATTAGTAATGTGAGGCAATTTAACGTGAGGTTCGATCAAGAATGTTATGCTCAATCTCCTTAGTACCAAATAGTGCAACTTCTAAGTACAACATATCTAATTTCTTGAATTTTTTTCCTTTGAATTAGTTATATTCCTTTGTAACTCTAACTGTACTCCCAAATGGCTATTACTTTTTTGTTGTTATGTTATAATTTTTGAATTTACTTCATTTTAGCATTAATAGCTTTCTATATTAAAGTAATAATTTTTTACTATTTATGCTTATTTAATTTGATGATTTGTAGTAATTCAAAATGTTATCATATGAGGATAAAAAAAATATTATTCGATGACCTATATCAAACTAAATTTTTATTTTATTTTTTCCAATATATTTTTAGATTTCTAGAAAGCTTTACTAAAAATTTTGATTCTTATGTAATTTGATGATCTAGGATGTTATACATGATCTCCAAAGTATCTTGGAAAGAACATTTTCAATAGAATTTGTCACTTCTTCGAAAGATTCTTTTTGATGCCATTATATTATATTGTTCTCTAAATCCACTCTCATTAGAAATTTACATCACATTGTTTTAGTTGTATAACATTGTTTCAAATTACCTTTTTTTAGCTCTAATGTATGTTTCCTATTATTGAAATACTAATATATTATTACTTATAATTACTTTTTTTTGTCATAATTTGTAGTGATTTACAATGCGGTCTTTGATGATTTTTAGTTATCTCATTCTTTCAATTGTTTTTGCATTAATATTTTTATATTGTAATGTAACTCTAAATCTCCTTCTATGCTACCTTTACATGTCTTTGATTTGCTTATATTAAATTATTTCAATTTATCATATTTAATCTTTAATATTTTTTACTTAATAATAAACGAAAAATTTATTATCATTTATGCTTATTTACTTTGATAACTGATATTTATTTTAAATGTGGTGAGAAATGGACAAAACAAATATTATTGGAGTAGTCTTTATGAGATCTATCAAATTAAATATTGATTTTGATAATGTTAAATATTTAATTATCTAGAAATTTAATATATTTTATATGACATTTTGATCTTGCCTAAATTAATGATCAATATTGTTACACTAGATCTCCTTAGTATCTCAGAATGAAAATTTCTCGAAGTAATTTATCCATAATTAAAAATTTACTTTTATTTGTTTGTGTTACTATGTAACTTCAAATGTCCAATACTATGACCTTGATAAAGTTTTTATTTGGCTATGTTAAAATGCTTAAATAAAGTCATCTCAATTTTGATATATATTCACCATGTAAAAAACTATTAATTTAATTTTATTGATGATTATTGAATTTTTTTAATTCACCAAATTTCCAAACAAAGTTTTATCTAGATGAAAGAAATGTCATTTGAACTATCTCAAAAACATTTATCTTGTTAAATATATATTTTATATATTTTAATACTTTATTTTCGAGGATATTGGAATAACTTGTAAGATATTTTGGCCCCATTTAGTAATCAAGGACCTTACACTAGATTTATTTACCATCATGAAATGCAATATTCTTGTAAAATTTATCTGCTTTTTTGTGTTAAATATGTATAAATCTCCTCTTCTATTATGTTTGCATGTGGCTATTTTAGTTCTATTACATTGCTTAAATTTATGACATTCCATATTCAATAATAATTTACTATATATTACAAAATAATATGTTAATATTTAGGCTAATTTACCTTTGTAACTTATTTTTTATATTCTTAAAAACTTATTTGCTTTTTTTAACATACTTTATGAGATATTTTTATTTGTATTTTATTTTGCTAATCTATAAAATTTCATTCAATCACTTTAGTTGCTTGGAATGGGGCTTTACATTAGTTTGATTTGGATAAATTACATAGTTTCAATTTTTGTAGTTTCAAATTTAATATAAATTTCTTTATTTTTGAATTTATAATTTGTTAATAATTTTTTTATTTAGTTTTGTAATAAGTTATTGTTCCCAACATTGTTGTTGGAGACAAATGAAACGTCCTTATGTTCTTCTTGATGATATCCATCTAATTAAATATTTATTTATTTTTTATTATTTTATACATTTAAGTTTCTTGAGATTTAGCATACCTTACGAGATATTTGAATTTGTACCTTAATTGATGATCGAGGATGTTATTCTCATTCTCATTAATACCATGGAATTCAACTTTCCAGTATAATATATCTATTTTTAAATTTCTTTTATTTTTATTTGTTTGTATTACTTGTCACTTTTAATCACATCTAGCTTGGCTACTATAACACTTTTATTTGGTTATATGACATTGCTCCAAACTATCTCATTTCAAAGTTAACATGTACTTAGTTAATTCTAAATAAGGAATTTCTTATCATTTATGTTTATTTACATGGATAATTCATAGCAATTTAAAATGAAGTCCAATAACAATGAAACAAAATCATTCAACTTGTCATGATGAGGTCTATCTAATTGAATATTTTTTTCATGTTTTATGAATTTTGCACGCATTATGATTCAACTTGGTTCAAATTAAATAATTGAGGATATTATTATTAATATCCTAAGTATTGTGGAAAGAAACATTTAAATAAAATTTTGCTCATTTCCTAAAATTTTTTCTTTTGATTTGTTTAAATTACAATGAACCATTAATACTCCTCTGAAGTTACCTTTACATTACTTTCATTTTGATATACTAAGATGAATCACTTTATGCTATTTTAGCTTTAACATATATACATATATGTTGAATTAATATTAAAATTATAATTTATTATTATGTTTTATCACTTAGGTGATTCACAGTATTTCTAAATGATAATTGATGGAGATGAAAAAAAATATCATTGGAGTTATTTTAATGTGCTTTATACAATCAAATATTCATTTTTATATTTTAAATATTTTATTTTAGAAGATTTAATTATGATTAATAAAATAATTTCATTTGTACTTTATTTTATGATTGAGGATACTACAGTCAATCTTTTTAGTGTATTGAATGAAATTTTGCCATAACATTTTACTTTTTAGCATTCTTCACCTTAATTTAGTAATGTTACTCTATAATTGTAATTCCCTTATCATGTGACCTATCAAACAAATATCGTTAGAATCATCTTAAGATTCTCTACATAATTAAGTATTTAATTTTATAATTTTAAAAAAATTAGTTTCTATATTTTTTAAATTCTTTCAAGAAATTTTAATTTTACTTGATTTGGCAGCCAAAGATATTACACACAATCTCCTTATCCTTTTAAAATGAAACTATTCTATGAGATTTATTTCATTTCTTCGAATTTAACAATTTATTATGGTTATATTATTATAAAATGAAATTATTCATGTTGATTTGGTTATAATACATTCCTTCAATTTTACTTATTTCAACTTTAATTTATATTTTATTTGTATTAAAGAAATAATTTATTGCTACTTATTTTTGTTTACTTTTATAATTTAAAATAATTCCAGATATATATGTTTTATTTTCTAGGGTTTTGTCAAGTTCAATAAAACATCAAAATTTGCATTTTATTTAATGATTGAGGAGGTTACACTTCTTACCCATAGTATCTTGGAATGCAACATTTTTTCTTAGTTATCTCATTTCTTTATTTTCTTTGCTTAAATTTGATTATATCACTCTGAAACTCAAGTTTTTCTCATGTGAGCTTTACATCACATTCATTTGGTAGTATTATAATGTTTTAATTTATCTTGTTTTCTCTTTAATATAAAATTACTTAATCTTGAAATAATAAATTATTTTTATTTGCATTAAGTTAATTTGTTTATCATAATAATTCTAAAAAATTTATATTAACATGAAATAAACATCATGGTGCACATTGGGACACCTTTATCAAATTAAATAGTAGTTTTTGTATCATTAAATAATTTATTTTCTAGGGCTTTGGCATGATTTGTGTGAAATTTCAATTAATACATTATTTAACGATTGAGTGTTCCACTCGAGCTTCTTTGTATCTTCTAACACAATTTTTCCATAACATTTATGTGACTCTAAATCCCTCATCATGTGTCCTTTTTCTATCTTTGCTTTTGTTATTATTAATTTGTTCAATTAACCTTATTTTAGTATTAGTATATATTTACTTAATATTAAAATATTTTTTTGGGTTATTTATTCATTTTAAAATTGAAATTCAAAATATTTCCAAGCAATGTCAAATTGATAAGAAAATAAATATCATTAGTCTCATCTTAATGAGTACTATGAAATTAAGTATCCTTTTTCATATTTTTATGTAATTAATTTTTCTCAAAATGTTTTATAGTTTACAAGAGATTTCATTATGTACAAGATTTGACATTGAGGGTGCCAAACATGTTATCCTTAAGATCACCAAATGTTGCTGACCTATACATTTTACCTTTTTTTTTCTAATTTTTTTCTTTTATTTTATTGTATCAGAAAGATAGTCGTATAATCCACTTATAATCTTCTTTTATGACTTCATATCATCCATATTTCATCATATAATATTACAATTTACTTCATTTATTTTCTTAATTGATGTAATTCAAGATGTGATGCAATACTTATGAAACAAACATTGTTAGACACGTTTGGATTAGATTTATCTAAGATAATATTTTTTTTAATTTTTTAATTATTTTATCTAATATTCTTTTTTAATTAGTTACTAAATATTCTTACTCATACGTGATTTGATCATTGTGGAAGTTATAGTCGATCACCTTATCATCTCGGTTTGCATCAGTTTTTTACACTCTCATTTTGTTCAAATTTTAAACTCATAATTGGTTCACTGAAGTTGAAACTCTGACACTCCCTCTTATGAGCATGATATAGTTTTTATTTGACCATATTAAAATGCCTAAATTTATCTCATTTAAGTTGTGGCACAAGATTACTTAAAATTTAAACAAAATATATTACTATTTATAAGTATTTAATTTAGAAATTATGAGTAATTTCAAAGGAAGTTTGATTGAGGAAAGAAACGTTGATGGACTCATCTTGATGATATCGATATAATTAATAGTTAGTTTTGCATTTCCAAAAATTTTATTTCAAAGGTTTGGCATGCTTAACAATATATTTTAATAAATGCCATATTTGTTGATAAAAATGGCTAAAATATATCTCCTTGGTATCTTGTAATGAAACTTTCCCACTCAAGTTATCTCATTAATTGAATTTTTTGCTTTGCTTTTTCTATATTAATGTGTGACCTTGTATCTTCTCTTATATGATAATTATAAGTCCTTGATTTGCTCATATATTACTAAAATTTCCTTGTTTTAGCTTTATTATTTATTTACTTGATATTAGGAAAATACATTTTTTTATTTCTTTGTGTGGTAGTTTGTAGTAATCTTAAATGTAATCAGATCAATTAAATTATAATGCTTACATATTTTTAGATATTTTATATTCATGCCTTTTTCTATGGTTTCTATGACATTTCAATTCGGACCTTATTTTCATGATCAATAATACAACTCCTAATCTGCTTAGTAATTTATATTGTAACTTTTTTGTAGTGATTATCTAATATCTTCAAAATTTTCTATTATCTTTGTTGTATTACATTACTTTAAATATTCATTTTTCTTAAATATTTCATTTTTTTATTATTTTTGAGAGATGTTTTTATTTAAATATGATTTTATTATCGAGAATATTGTACTCAATCTCCATAATATCTTGGAATCGACCTTCACTATAGAATTTATCACATTGCTTTAAAAGTTTTGCATTAATTTGGTTGTACAGCTATAAAGTTCTCATTCACCTCTCAAGTGAACTTTATAATGTTATGATTTTATCATATTACATTAATTCAAAGAACTCATTTTAGTATAAACATATATTTATTTATTTATTATTAAAATAATAATGTATTATTATTGATGCTCATTTACTTAAGTAATTCATAATAATTCCATATGATGTGCAATTTAGTTGAAATAATTGTCATTAGACTCTTATTGATGAGTGTTCTCTAATACTATATTCATTTTAAAATTTAACATATTTTACATTGTAAGATTTTTGCACAATTTGTAAGATAGTTTTATTCGTACTTAATTTGAAAACCAAGAATATTACCCTCGATCTCTTAGTTCTTAAATTATTTTGCTTTGCTTTTGATATATTACTTTGAAACTCATATTATCCTATTACATCACCTTTACATAACTTTTATTTCAGTACATTATATTGCTTCAACTTAAATCGTTTGAGCTTTGATATATATTTACTTAATATTAAAATGAAAAATATTATTTATTTTTTTATTTGCTAATTCGTATAATTCCATTTCAGGCTTGACTAAGAAAGCATACTTTGTTTGACTTGTCTTGATCAGCTCTTCTTATTATGTATTCATTTTTGAATGTTTTACAAATATTTTTCTAGTGTTTTAGTTTGTTTATGAGATATTTTCAGTTGTAAGTTATTTCATGACTGAGGATGTTAAACTTGAACTCCTTAATCTACTAGAAAGCATGTTCTCATAAAACTTATCATATTTCTTCAAGTATTTCTCTTTGGTCATATTGCAATACAACATAAAATCTCTTATCATGAGAATTTTATATGACATTGATTTGGTTGTATTACATTACTTCAAATCATACCATTTCTTTTATAATATATACATAGTTAATATTTAAATAGCAATTTATTTTTATTTATTCTTGTTTAATTTGGTCATTCATACTAATTCCAAATACAATTTGATGTAGAAGAAATTAATGTTGTTGGATTCGGCTCAATGAGCCCTATGAGTGAAATAATCAATTTTATATTTTTAAACTACTTTATTTTCAAGAGATTTTAGAATTTTTTTCATAATATTACAATTTTCACTTTATTTAACAATATGGAATATTAAACTAAACCTTCTTAGTATTATAGAATAGAATACAATTTATCTATTTTGTACAATATATTTCTTTTTTTATGGTTAAGTTACTAAATAACTACAAATATGACTAGTGTGGCATTTATGACACCTTAAATTGGTTAGAATACATTGCTCAAATTTTTTTTATTTTAGCTTATTACATATTAATATAAAATGTTTTTTTTATATATGTATTTTTAATTTCAAAACAAACATCATTTGGGTTATAGAATATTTGAAGTGCTTTTTTATTCATATAGTATTTGATAATCGAAGATATTGTGCACGATCGACTTAGTACCAAAGAAAGCAAACATTCCCATAAAATGTATCTCATTTGATCAACCTTTTACTTTGATTTGGTTATATTACTATATCACTCAAAGTTTGTTCTCATGTGATCTTTACATCGTCATGATAAAATTATATTACATAACTTTAATTTACCTTATTTCTTTTTCAATATATATTTTACTAGGATTAAAATAATAACTTTATATAATTTATGCTTATATAAGTTTTTAATTCAATAGAGATCCAAATGAGACCTAATGGAGAGAAAGAAAACATCATTGGACTTATATTGTTGGGCTCTTTGTAAATAAGAATTTTGGTATGTATAAATTTTTTTTAATATTTTATATTGTAGTGTTTTGATAAGATTTATAAACTATTATGATTCATTCCATATTTGATGACCAAGCATGTTACACATGATATTCTTAGTATCTTGGCATGTAACTACATTTTACAATTTGCCTCACTTTATGTTTTTTACTTAAATTTCGTTACATCACTTTGAATCTCTAATTTTTCTCTTTTTTTTACGTTGCATTGATTTTGTTATATTGAAATATTTCAAATAAATTCATTCAAACTTTTGAATATATTTAATTAATATTAAAATTTCACTTTACTATTATTAATACTTATTTTATTTTGAAAATCATAGCAATCCCAAATAAGGTCTAATTGGGTCAACGAAAACATTATGGTTCACATTTTGATAAACGATATGAAATTAAATTATATATTTAAATACTTTATTTTCTAAGGTTTTGGTATGCATTAAGTGATATTTCTATTCATACCTAATTTAATGATCGAGAATGTCAAAATCAAGTCTTTCAATATCTTTAAATGCAACTTTTTCATTTAATAAATATAGCTCCAAATCCCCAACCATTTGACCTTTACTTGTCTTTAATTATATTATTTCACATTTGATCTTATTTTAATATTGATATTTATTTTTTAGAAATATTTATAGATTTTTCATTTGGTGACTTTTAATAATTTCAAGTGAGATCAACTTGAAAAGAAAAGAAAAGAAATATCATTAGAATTATCTTAGCAACCTCTTGAAATTAAATAAGCATTTATATATTTTAAACTATTTTTTTTCTTAAAAATTTTCCCAATTTGCAGGAGATTTTTATTCATTCTTGATTTTATGATTGAGAATATTACTCTCAATCTCCATAGTATTGTCGAGTCAAACTTTCCCATAAAATTTATTTCATGTTCTTAAAATTTTTTTGGAATTGGATAATTACAATGAAACTCCAATTCACACCTTGCGAGACCTTTACATCACATCAATCATGTTATATAACTTTCGTTTAACTTACCTAATTTTCATTTAATAAATTTTTATTTAGTCTTTAAATAATATTTGTTATGAATTTTTCTTATTTAAATTCATAATTAAGTTTAATTCTAAAGGAGATCTAAAAAATATAAAACAAACATTATTTTATTCTCCTTGATTAGATAGATTAATTTAAGTGTTCTTTTTTTAATTTTTTAAATATTTTTTTTTAAGAAGTTTTTAAATTATTTGTGAATCACTTCTATTTATACATAATTTTATTGTAAGGGAGGTTACACTCGATCTTTTTACCTGGAATAAAGCCTTTTTCTATAATTTATCTCATTTCGTCAAATTTTATAATTAGATTTGGATATGTTATTATTTATTTTTATTCAATTTGTTATATTAATATATGACTCTAAATCTCCTCTCGTACGACCTTCAAAAATCTTTCATTTTTTAGGTACATTATTTAAATTTTTCTTATTTCCACTTTAATATTGATTTACTTAATGCAAAAAAATACTTTATTTGTGATTTTTTGGCTTTGTAATTTTTAGTATCTCAAAATAATCTTAAATCAAAATGAAACAAACATCATTTGAATTATCTTTATGAGGTCTATTACATCAGATATACTATTTTATATATTTTTTTAATATTTATTATTCATGACTTTGGCATGGTTTATGAGGCACATCAATTTGTACATTGTTTTTATGACTAATAATTTTGCACTCAATCCCCTTAGTAGCTTATACTAGAGTTTTTGTTACAATTTATCTCTTTTCTTCAAATTTTTCTAATTTTATTTTAGTATATTATATTAGATAAATTTATCTCATTTCAACATTAATATATAAATATATATTAATATTAAATTAATAATTTATTATTATTATTTATTTTTTTAGAAATTAGTAATAATTCTATGGAGTGTTGGATAGAGATGAAACAAATGTCATTACATTCATCTACTCTAGCTTAATATAATTAAATATTTATTTTTAATATAATTAGTTTTCTATGTTTTTAACATGTTTTATAAGAATTTTTGATTTGTAGATTGTTGATGATGGAGGATATTGTGCTATATTTCCTCAATAAGATGGAATAAAAATTTCTTATATAATTTATGTCATTTCTAATATTTTATAGACTTCATTATATTACATTGCATCTCTACGTCTCATCTCAACTAACCTTTACTTATCTTTTATTTTTTTCTTGTTATATTGATTTAAATTATCTTATTTCTTTAATTTTTTGCTACTTTGTTGAAAATTACTTTTATAAGTTATTTTTTTAGTAGGATAATTTTTGGTGCTTACAAATGAGGTCTAATCAAGAACAAATATATTGTTGGAATCATGTCGATGATCTTTATCTAATTAAATATTAATTTGTATAATTTTATATATTATTTTTTCTATGATTTTGGGTCATTTTATGAAACATTTTGTTGATGTGAAACTTGATGATCAACTATGTTGCTTTAGGTCGCCTTAGTGTCATTTAATAAAAATTTTCCAAACCATTTACCTTATTTCTTCAAATTTCTCGCTTTGATTTGATTGAATTACTGTGTAACCCTAAATATTCTACCGTGTGGAGTTTAGATTACTTGATTTAGTTTTAATACTTTGCCTCAATTTATCTCATTTCATGTTTGATATTATTTACTAAATAATAAAATAATATATTTTTTATTTAAGCTTATTTACTCAGGTAATTTTTGGCAATTCAAAAATTTGTGCAAATTTGACAAAATAGAAAGTGTTGTACTAGTGTTAATGACTTCTAACTTATTTAACATTTATTTTATATTTTTAGAAATTTTATTTTTTTTTATTTTGCATATTTTCTAGGCATTTTGAATCAACCTTTATATATTAGGGTGTAATTTTCTTGTATAATTTATCTCATTAATTAAAGCTTTTTGGTTTGACTTTCTTATGTTATAATGTAACCCTAAATATTATATTATATGACCTTCACATAACTTTGATTTGGTTCTATTGACGTGTTCCAATTTACCTTATTAAAGATTTCATTTATATATACATACATACATAAATACATTTTTATACACACACACACACATATATATATATATATATATATATATATATATATATATATATATATATATATATATATATATATATATATATATATATTTCTAAATATTTCTAAATATTTATATTTCATATTAAAATAATAATTTTTATTTGTACTCATTTATATTGATAATTTAGAGTAATTTAAAGCCAAATGTGCTAGAGATGAACTCAACTTTGTTGGGCTTCTTTTGACGAGCAATATCAAATTAAATATTGTTTTCTTAAATATTTAAATTTTTTCTCTTTTGATTATTTTTAAAGATATTTGTATTTATAAATGATTTGATTATCGAGGATGTTAGACTCATTCTCTTAAGAATCTTGGTATACAACTTTCCTATAGAACTTGTCACACCTCCTCAGGTTTTTTGCTTTTGTTTTGTAAGATTACTATAAAATTATAATTTTCCTATCAAGTGACCTTTCTAATGACTAATTTAGTTAAATTGCATTGCTTTAGTTCAACTCATTTTTTTAGTACTTATTTATATTTTAAAAATAAATTTATCATTATTTTATGCTAAGTAACTTAAAATAAATTGCAGTACTTCTAAATAAGTTATAATCCAGATTAAAAAAAGTCATTAGACCCATCATGATGGCCTTTATTTAATTAGATTTATATTTTTGAACATTTTATTTTCTTAGATGTTTACATGTTTTTTGAGATATTTCAATTATTAGCAGATTTAGCAAAGGAGAAAGTTATGTATGATCTTGTTGTTATTTTTCAATATGGCTTTCCAGCAAAAAGTATCTCATTTTCTCAAATTTTTAGCTTTGAATTTGTTGTGATACTTTTAAACTTTTATTATCCATTAATGTGATCTTTGTACTGCTTTGATCTTTTTATGTTCGGTAGTGTTAATTTATATCATTTTAGATTTAATATAAACATACTAAATATTAAAATAATATTTTTTATTTATGTGTAATTAATTTGGTAATTAGTATAATTCCAAATTAGTTTTGGTGGAGACAAAACAAATATTATTTGTGTCTTCTTGACGAGCTATGTTTATTAAATATTCATTTTTATATATTATGAATTTTTTTTAAGAGCATTTTGGAGTACTTTATATTACATTATGATTCGTATTTTATTTGATGATTGACGATTTCAAACTTGATCTCTTTAGCTTTTTTAGAAAGCATGCTTTAGGAAAAATTTATCGAATTTCTTTAAGTATTTTCTTATAAGTTAAATTAATATGTAACTCAATATCATTGTGTATGCAACTTTTACATCAATTTGAAATTTTATATTACACAACTTTAAATATCTTATTTTAGCTTTCATATATATTTACCTACTATTTAAAAAATAATTTAAGTTATTCTTTTTTATTTATTTTAGTAATTCATGGTAATTCCAAACAGTCTAATGGAGAATGAATAAGAATTGGACTTTTCTAAATAGCATTATTAGTTAAGTATTTAGTTTTATAATTTTAAATAATTTTCTTATTGTGGCTTTGCTTTATTTTATGTTCTATTTTAATTTGTACTTTATTTGATGGTCAAAAATAATATTCTTAATTTCTTTTGTTTTATGGAATTTAATTTTATTGTACAATTTATCACTTTACAGAACTTATTTGCTTTTATTTTGCTAAATTAATATCTAACTTAAAATGACCTCTCACGAAACATTTATGATCCCTTGAATTGGCTTAATTGCATTGCTTCAACTTGTCACATTCTAGCTCACTAAATGTTAAAATAATTGTTTCTTCATTGTTTATCATTTTATAATTTCAAAACAAGCATTGTTGGGGTTTTGGAAGGGTCTAATAATTTTTCTTGATTCACACATTATTTGACAATCGAGGATATTATGCTTGATATCCTCAGTGCTTTGGAGTGCAACAGTTCTATACAATTTATCTCATTTTCTCAACATTTTCACATTGATTTTGTGATATTACAACGTCATCAAAAAGTTTACCATTATGTGATCTTTATATCATCATGATTTTTTCTATGTTATATTTCTTGAATTTTTTTCTTATATATATATATATATAAATTCCTATAATTAAAATAATACTTTATTTCTATTTATGCTTGTTTACCTTTATAATTCATGCAAATTTCAAATTATATTTTATCAAGACAACCAAAAGTGTTGTTGGACTCAAGTCGTTGAGCTCTACTTAAATAAATACTTATTTGCTTTTATATGTTTTAAATGATTTTCATTGTCCAGTTTTGCATGTTTTATTCAAATATTACGCTCCATGTTTTTTTTTCTGATTGAGAATGTTAAACTTAGTATGCTTAGCATAATTAAATGTAACTATTTTGTATAATTTCTCTCATTTCATTATGTTTTTTCCTTAAATTTTGTTATATCATTACGAAACACACCTTTTTCTCACATGAGACCATTACATCGTATTTATTTTGTTACATTGTAGTGTTTTAATCTATTTGGTTTTAGTGTTAAATTATATTTCCTATATATTAAAATAACAATTTATTATTTTTTATGTTCATTTAGTTTTTTAATTCATAGTAATTCTAAATTGGGTCTAATCAAGGCAAAACAAACATTGTGGTTCTCATTTTGATTAGCTTTAGCATGTTAAATAGAAATTTCTATTTGTTTTAATTCTTTATTTTCTTAGCTTATTACATGATGTATGTAATACTTCTATTCATTCTTGGTTTAATGATGAAGAATATTACATTTGAGCTTTAATAAATCGTTGATTGCATCATTCCCTTATGATTTATGTAACTACAAACCATGTATCATGTGACCTTTGCTTATCTTTAAATTGATTGCTCTACAATTCTTCAATTAATATTATTTTAGTGTTAATATTTGGTTACTTAATAATAAATATTTTTTGGTATTATTTATGTATTGTTTATTTGGAAATTCATAATAATTCTAGACAATGTCCAACCAAGATAAAAGCAAATATCAATGTAATCATCTCAATGAACTTTATGAAATTAAATATGCCTTTATATATTTCTAAATTATTTATGTTTAGAAATTTTTTACCCTTTATGGGAAATTTTAATATGTACCTAATTTAATGGTTGAGCATTGTACACTAAATGTCCTAAATATCATTGAATGCAGTTTTTTTGTAAAATTTATCACATTTTTCCTAACTTATTTTATTTGTCTAAAATGTATGGCAAGTCTAATTCTCCTCTTGTCTGACGTTTATATCATATTGAGTTGTCTATATAACAGTGCTTAAATTTCTATTCATTTTTGTTTTGATATATATTTACTTAATATTAAAATAATACTTCAATTATTTTTTCTTAATCATTTTCATAATTCAATGTAATTGCAAATGAGGATTTATATATGAAAAGAAACTCTATTAGATTAATTTTTACTAAATCTATGAAATTGAATAATCATTTTTAAAATTTTAATAAATTTATTTTATATGTTTTTTGCATTAATTTGTAAATATTGTGATTAATAAATGATTTATGGAATAATGATATTTCACCCAACCTCCACTTTATCTTAGAATGTAAATTTTTTTGCACTTCATCTCATTTCTTCAAATTTTTAAGTTACATTTGAGTTTATAAATTTGGAACTCTAACTATTCTATTTGTGAACCTTTACATTGTTTTGATTTGGTAAATTAAAATTCTTCAATTTTATTGTTTATGATTTGATGCAAGTTTAGATAAATTAAATAACATTTTTTTGTTATTTATGATTATTTAATTTGGTAATTCATAGTAAATTGAATTGATTTTGTTATAATTCTATAGCACGTATTTTAATCACGAGAATGTTACACATCCACTCCATAGTGCTTGAAATACAACTTTGTAAGATAATTTATCTCACTAATTCAAATTGTTTACTTTAACCTTATTGTGTTGCTATGTAATTTTAAAGCTTCTCTCGCATGATTTACATTAGTTTGATCTATTTAAATCAAATTTATTCAATTTATCTCATTTTAGCTTTATTATATATTTTCTTAAATTAAAGAAATAATTGGTTATTATTTATGTTTATTTTTGATACTTTGCAATAATTCCGAACAAAGTCATTTTGAATTTAAACAAATGTCATTACACTCATCCCAATGACCTCCACCTAAATAAATATTAATTTCTAGACTTTTGAATAATTTATTTTTTGGGTTTTTGTCACTATTTCTAAGGCATTTTAATTCATTTTTTATATGATAAATGCGGATGTCACACTCGATTGTGTTAGTATCTTGGAATGCAGCATTTGAATGGAGTTTATCTTATCACATAATTATTTTTTCTTTTTGTATATCTATTACTTTAAGACTAAATTCCCATGCCATGTTATATCATTTTCATTTGGTTGTGTTACATTGCCTTCATTTATGTCATCCTAATAATAATATATATTTATTTTTTAAAAAAAATAGTAATATGTTATTATTTTTGTTTAATTATTTTGGTAATTCTTAAAAGTTAAAAATGAGGTCTAACGTAGATTAAACTAACATCAATAGACTCATCTCTATAAGCTCTATCTAATTAAATATTTATTTTTTTATATTTTTTAAACTCCTATTTTTAGGCTTTTACAATAATTTAGATGACATTTCAAAAAATATTTGGATTGACGATTAAGGATGTTGTGCTCGATCTTAAAAGGTATCATTGAAAACGTTTTTTCACATTTCTAGAAATTTTTTTATTTGAAGTTGTTGTGCTGCTATGTACCCCAAAACCTCTACGGTGTGACCTTCACCTATCTTTCATTTGGTTATTTTACAATACTTTAATATATTTTTCTTAATTTTGAAATAAAAATTAGTCATTCTAAATGTTTTTTTTTTCATTTTGTAATTCATAATAATTCATACTGATGTCTGATGGTGATGAAACATAGGATTATAAATTTATCTCATGGAGATATACCTAACAAAATATTCATTTTGATCTCCTTAAATTTTTTATTTTCTATAACTTTTTTAAAGTTTATGAAATGTTTGCATTCATGCATATTTTGATGGTGGATAATGTTACACTAGATTGTTTATCTTGGAATAAAATTTCATATACCCTTTATCATATTAATGGAATTTTTTTTCTTTTATTTGTTTAAATTACTATATAATTGTAAATCTTATCTTGTTTGAGGTTTACATCACCTTGATTTGGATATGTTACAAAATTTCAATTTAGTTAAGTTTAGCTTTAGTTTATACATAACAATGAAAAATGAATTTTTTTATTTTTTTTTATTGTTTACTTTGGTGTTTCACAAAAATGCTAAATGAGATCAGATGCAGATGAAGAAAATAGAATTATACATGCCCTAACGAGCTTTATAAAATTACATATATATTTATTTTTTTAGTTTTAAAATATTTCATTTCTAGGGTTTTAGGATACTTTACTAGTCATTTTGATTCGACCTCAATTGATAATCAAGAATGTTACATTTGATCTTCTATGTATCTTAGAGCACAATTTCCTCTTACAATATATCTACTTTTATCAATTTTTTTCATTGATTTGGATATTTTCTTACGAAACACTAATTCCATTCTCATATAACAATTACATCACTTTAATTATGTTTTGTTACAAAGGTTCAATTAATCTCATTTCAACTTTGATAAATATTGGCATAATATTAAAATAATAACTTATTATCTTTTATTTGATTAATTTTGTAATTTTTTATAGTTCTAAACAAGGTCTGATGGTGATGGGCTAAACATTATCATGCTCATTTCAATAAGCTCTATCCAATTAAATATTAATTTTTATATTATATATATTTCATTTTCTAACATTTTTTCATGCTTTATAAGTAATTTTAATTTAACTTTATAATGAATTTAAATTTAACTAGATATGATAATCATGGTCAGCATTTACTGTCCTAAATATCATCGAATAAAAAAATTTCATAAAATATTTTTCATTTCTTCAAAATTTTAACATTGATTTTGTTATATTGCTACATAATTGTGAATCTTGTCTCATATTACAATTGCATGTTTTTAATTTTTTTATAATTTATTAATTTAATTTAACAAGTTTAAGATTTAATATATATTTATATAATATTAAAATAATATTGTTATTTTCATTTTATGCTTATTTATTATGTCAATTCGTAATAATTCCAAACAAGAACTAATCAAGATGAAACAATTTTTTTTGAAATGGGCTTGAAGAGCACCATCCAATTAAATACTTAATTTGATATTTATTTAAATATTTTACATTCTATGATTTAAGCATATTTTACAAAGTATTGTTATTTGTACTAATTGTTCGATTAACAATGTTACGCTCCATCCCCTTAATATCATGGAATGCAAGTTTCTTATACTATTAATGTAACTTGAAATATTTTTTTAGCCTATGATGTTTTTATTGAAGCTATAAATCTCAAAATCATGTGGCTTTCACATTGCTTTAATTTCGTTATGTTGATTTTTTTTTCAATTAATATAATTTTTATTTGATATATATATATATATATATATATATATAATTAAAATAATAAATTATTATTTTTTAGGTTATTCATTTTTGTATTTAAAATTTTTTAAATGTGGTCTAATTTAGAAGAAACAAATGACTTTCGAATTGTTTCGATGACCTTTATCCAAAAACTAATTATTATATTTTTCAAATATGTTATTTTTTAGTATTTTTTCAAGCCTCATGAGATAATTTTGTTTCCACATAGTTTGGTAGTCAAGTATGTTACACTCAATCTCCTATTTATTTTAGAATGTCACTATCATATGTGATATATCAAATTTTTTAGAAGTTTTATTTGAATCACTTCAAAAACTATTACACTAATTTACCTCTTATGTGACCTATGGAATTCTTTTACTTACTTATACTACATTTTATCTATTTATTTCATATAAAATTTAATATTTATTTTCAATTTGTTAAAAATTTAATTTACTATCATTAATGCTTATTTACATTCATAAGTCAGAGTAACTATGAAGGAGATGCAACCAAGATAGAAAAAAGTTATTAGAATAATATTATTCTTAAATATTAATATTTAAAATTTTTAAATATTTTATTTTTAATATTTTTATATTATTTATATAGACACTTTGAACTATACATAAATTGATGATCTAGGATTATAGCTAAATCAAAGCGATGTGAAAGTTACATGTGATATGATTTTTTGTAGAACCTTTATATAACAAAATGAATGAAAAACTTTTAATAATATAGATAAACTTTGCAAGAAAGTTTTATTATAAGATACTAAAGAGATCAAGAGTAATATCCTCAATAGTAAAAAAGGTTACAAGTAGAAAAGCCTCATAAAACAAAAAAATGATATAAAATAAAAACTTTCAAATTATTAAAGCAAATATTTAATTTTATATGGCTTATTAAATTGAGTAACAAATTTTGTTCCTTCATAATAGAATTACTTAAAATTTTGAAAAAGAATAATCATAAATCAGGATAAATTATATTTTTCATTTTCAATAAATATATAATAAAGCTGGAATGAGTTAATTGAAAGAACATAATCATCCAAATCAAAGTGGTATTAAATTTTAATAAGAAGACATCTAGAGTTACATGATAATATATCAAAATTAAAGAAAAAATTTTTAAAAAATGAAATTTTGCTAGAAAATTCCACTTTTAAAAATTAAGGCAATTGTGAAAAATATTGTCAATAGTCAAATTTGATACCGATTGGAAAATCTATTAAAACATGCTAAAATCAAAGAAAATAATATATTTTAAAATTCAAAGTTGATCATTTAACTTTATTTGTTCCATTGTCACTAATATAAGGACATTTGCTCCATCCCTTATCAAAAATTAATGAGAACTAAAGCAATAGTAAGAAAATTTCTATATCAAGAAAATATTAATTAAAACAACAATAAGACAAAATTAAGGCATAGAATATGATGAAATAAAAGTGATGTAAATTTCACACCATATTAGATTTAGAGTTACTTAACTATATAATAAACAAAGCAAACAATTTGAAGGAAGGAGGTGAATTATTTTAGAAAGTTGCATTTCTAGCACACTAAGACAATGATTCTATTACCTCAATTATCAAATCATTTATAAATCAAAATGTCTCGTAAAACAAGCTAAGTCCCTATAATTTTTTAAAAGAATATATATATATATATATATGAATAATTCGATAGAGCTCATTGAGATTAATCTAATGATTTTTTTGCTTCAATCTTACATTGTTTGAAATTATTAAGAATTACCTAATGTAAATTATGAATAAAAAGGTTATTATTTTATTAATAAGTGAGAATATCATCAAATTAAAATGAGAAAATTGAAGCAATTTATCATAAAAAATCACATCAAAATAAAGGTCATATTTGAGTAGAATTAGAGTTCCATTGTAACATAACTAACGAAAGCTAAAAAGAACAAATGAGAGAAATTATTAGTGAAAGTTTCGTTTCAAGACTCTTAGGATATCAAGTGTAACTCCATCCATCAGCACATCAGTTATGAATCAAAATACCAAGTATTGTTTGCCAAAATTATTTGAAATAATATATAAAAAAAATTTAAAAATTAACATAAATTTTTATTGAGGTCATTATTGTGATTTTAGAAAATTACTTTTTGTCTTCATTAGTCCTCAATTAAAAATATTCTAAAATACCATAGCAAATAAGCTTAAATAATAATAAGTCATTATTATGACTTTTAGTAAATTTATATTAAAGATAAAATGAGATAAATTGAAGAAATGTAATACAATGAGATATAAATAATCTAAGAATTACACAAATGGAGTATTAGAATTCATTAGTGATATAATTAAATAAAAAAATAAAAAAAATTAGATAAATGTTGGGGAAAGTTAGATTCTAATACACCAAAAATACTTGCATAACATCCTTGATCAAAAAAATATGTATGACTCAAAATAACTCATAAAGCATGCAAAAAACTATAAAAATATCTAAAATTTAAATTTAAACTTTTTATTTAATTGAGGCCATCGAGATGAGTCTAATGATGACTTTTTATTGCATTTTATTTGAAACTATTGTAAATTACAAAAGTATATAAGCATAAATAATAAGAAATATAATTTCAAAATTATGTAAATCTATACAAAAAATGAGTGAAATTGAAGTAATATAATATATCTAAACAAAAAAGACGTAAACGAAACGTGAGAGTAGAATTAGAACCACATAGCTATAAAACTTTATCAAAGAAAACCTTTTCAAGAAATGTGAAAAATTCTATGAGGAAGGTACTTTCCAATACTAAGGAGATTGTGAGGAATAACCTTGATCATCAAAAAAGTTACTAATTAAAATTCCTAATAAATAGTTCAACGACATTACAAAAAATAATAATTACAAACTTTAATGTTTAATTAAATTGAGCTTCTTGCAGCGAGTATAACAAATTTTTGTTTGTTTGGAGTTGTACCTCTTTTGTAATACTACAAATCACAAAAATAAAAACATTTTAAATAGCAAAAAAAGATTATTTTAGTATTATGTAAATATGTATTGAAGCTAAAATGAGATAACTTTACTAGCATAATATAACTAATCAAAATGATATAATGGTCAGATGGGATGAGAATTGTAGTTTCATATGAATATAGTGAAATCAAAGGGAAAATTAATGAAATAAATTTAATTATACAACAAATTTGAATTTTGAGATAGTGAGGAGATCAAGTATAACATCCTTAATCATCAAATCTTGTACAAACAGAAATTTCTTATATGACATGTAGAAATTTAAAAAAATAAAAAATACATAAAAACATATAAATGAATATCTAATTAAATATACGTCATTAAGATGAGTCATGTAGTATTTGTTTCATCATGACTTGATCTCCTTTTGAATTAGTATAATTTATAAAATTAAATTAGCATTATAAAAATAAAAATACTATTTTAATAATTAACAAATATTTTATAAAATAAAAATAAGTAAAATTGACACAATATAATATAGCAAATTTATTATAATGAAAATTTCATATGAGAGTGAATTCAGAGGTATATAATAATATGACCAAATCAAATTGAAAAAAATTAAATATTTACATAAATTATATAGGATTTTTTAGTTCTTGGTGTGATTATATCAATGATACAAATTGTAGAGAAAATTTGCTTTCAAATATCCTAACTAGATCTATTGTAACATTCCCGATTAGCAAATTTGGTATGAATCCAAATGTCACTAAAAACATACAAAATCAACCAATAATATAATATTCTTAATAAAAATGGATATTTAATTGCATAGAGCTTGGTGGGACAACTGCAATGTAATTTTTTTTGCCTCGATCAAACCTTGTTTGGAATTAATGCATATTACAAACACAAATATACTTAATAATAAAAAATTCTTATTTTAATATTAAGAAGATATATATATATATATATATATATATATATATATATATATATATTAAAGCTATAATAAGTTCAATTAAAGCACTATAATATAACAAGACCAAAGTGAAAATTCCAAAGAATTAAAATTAATTATTTGAGAAAATTATATCATATGATATTGAGTAGATCAAATGTAACATACATGATCATAAGATGATGTTGAAAATGAAATAACTTCTTAAACTTACAAAAACCGAAGAAACTAAAATATATAAAAACATAATAAATAATATTTATTTAGATAGAGCTTGTTGATCCAAGTCTAATGACTTTGATCCGTCTATACCTACCTTAACGAAAATTATTAGAAATTAAAGAAGTAAATATCCAAAAATAGAAATAAATTATTATTTTTATGTTAAAAAATATATATATTAAATTTGAATCAGATAAAAACGAAGTGAACATGGCAAAAGAAAAGATTTAGAATTGCATAATAAGTTATGTAAGAAAGTTTCACTCTCTAATGATACAGAGAACAAGTATAACAATCTTAATCTTCAAATAAGGTACAAATAGAAATACCTCACAATGATTATCAAAAAAATAAAAAAATCAATATTTAAAAAAAACAAATGGTCACTTAATTGAATAAAGCTCAATGAGACAAGTTTAAAGACATTTATTTCATCGATCACACAAAGCTTAACTTATTGCTAACTCCTAAAGAAAATATGCATACTAATGAAAATTTATTATTTAAATGTTACCTCAATATATATTATTATTGAGAAAATATAAATTAAAGCAACAAAATATATCGAAATTAAGGTAATGTAGAGGTCATACGCCGTAAGACATTTGTAGTTATATAGAAATATAACAAATAAAAAATTGTAGAAATGAGATAAATTATGTAAAAAATTAAATTCCAAGACACTAAAGAGATTGAGCATAATATCATCAATCATCAAATCAAGTATGAAACAAATGTCTCACAAATCATGCAAAAAATTAAAAAAATGAAATATCTCCAAAAATATATAGTTAATTAGATATAGCTCATCAAGATGAGTCACACATGATGTCATTTGGAGTTGCATAACAATGTAACCAAATAAAAGCAAAGAACTTGTAGAAATGATGTAAATTGTGTGAGAAAGTTGCATTTTAAGATACGATGTACATCAAGTGCAACATTCACAAACATTAGATTTGGTACAAATCAAAATATCACATTAATCAACCAAAATAAAAAGAAAATAAATTATTAAAAAAGAAACAAATAAATAATTGGATAGATATCATCAAGGTGAGTCCATTGATGCTCTTTACGTCTTAATCTGATGACATTTAGAATTAGTATGAACTTCAAAAGTAAATAAAAATAAATATCAATAATTTTGAAAATAAAGTTAATAAAAATTAATGCTTGGATGACATAAACTAAAGGAATTCAGTGTACAAAATTGAAGATAATGTTAAGGTCCTTGGAGAAGAAATGTGATATTTTTTATAAGAAATTGCATTCCAATATAGGTAGGAGATAACTTGTAACTTACTTATTCACCAAATCTGTTACATATCAAATTCTCTTGTACAAGCTACCAAAACATTAGAAAATAATATATATATAAATACAAAAGTTAAAAAATTTTAAAAAATATTTAATTAGATGTAGCTTGTTAATCAAGAATTTTGAGAATTACCAAGAGTATAAAAGAAGACACACATAATGAATAACAATTAATTTTTTAAATATTAAGTAAATAAATATAAAAGTTGAAGTGAGACAAATTTATACAAGAAAAAATAATAAATTCATAACAATGCATTGGTCACAAGAGAGGAGATTTTGAGTTACATATAATATATAAAAAGCAAAGTAAAAAAACATGAGAAAATGATATAAATTATCAAGGAAAGTTGCATTACAAATAGTAAGGAGATAGAATGGAACACCATTGATCATGAAATCTAATAAAAATATGGATGTCCTGTTTAGTGTGCTAAAATGCTAGAAAAAAATATTTCGAAATATAAAAATGAATGTTTAATTATAAAAAGTTTGTTGAGAAGAATACATCGATGTTTTTTCATCTTGATTGAATCTATTTTGGAATTAATAAAAATTATATTATTAGATAATCCTGAATAATGATAAATTATTTTTTAATATTATGTAAAGGTATATTAAAAATAAATTGAAATAAATTGAAGAAATTTAATATAACTAATTCAAAGTAATGTAATTATCACTTTAGTTGAGATTTTGAGTTATATAGTAATATAACAAAATCAAAGGAAAAACATCAAAAACATGATATAAATTATAAGGAAAATTTATATTCGATGACACTAAGCTTGCTAAAACCACTAAAAATATTTAAAAATATAGATATGATTATTAAATTAAATATAGCTCACTAAGATTAGTTTAATAACATTTTTTTCCAGTAATAAAGCATCATTTGAAAGTTTTACAAATTTGAAAACTAATAAGTATAATACAATAAACTAAAATTTTGATATTAGAAGAATACATATTAAAGTTTCAATAAGATAAATAAAATCATTTTAATATAACAATAGTCAAAGAAAAACCTTTTAAAGCAATATGATGAATTGTATAAGAAATTTTAATTCCATGATACTTAGGAGATCGAGTACGATCCATCATCACCAAATCAAGTATGAATCAACATGCCTCATAGAGAACATCAAAACAAGTCCTATGACGTTTCTTTCATTTCAATCAAATCTCATTTGGACTTACTACAAATTACAAAAAACAATATGAATAGTAAAAAAATATTTTTTTATATTAAGTAAATATATATTATGTCAAAATGTGTTAAATTGAAGCAATGTAGTGTAACAAAATACAAATAATGCAAGGCTTGCATAGAAGAAGATTTAGAGTAACATTGTAAGATATCAAAATTAATGTGAAAAACCTTAAGAAATGAGATAAAGTCCATGTTAAAACTATATTATAAATATCAAGGAGATCATGTACAACATCGTTCACTATGGAATGTGGTATGAATTGAAGTTTTTCATAAAGTGCACAAAGAATCTATAAAGTAAAATTCTTAAAAATAGAAAAATAAATATTTAATTGCATAATGTTTCTGATGATAACTCGAATGATGTTTATTTCATCTCGAAAGAATCTTATTTTGAAATACTTCAAAATTACAAAACAAATAATAATAAATATAAATTAAATTTTATTTTAATATTAAGTGATACATATTAAAGATTAAATATGTCAAATCAAAAGTGTCTAATATTATCCAATTAAATTGTGTAATGACCACTCAAGAGAAGTTATAGAGTTACAAGGTAATAGAACCAAGTCAAAGACAAACATTTTCATAAATGAGATAAATTGTATAAGGATGTTGCATTATAAGATACTATAAATGTTGAGTGTAATTTCCTCAATCTTCAAATTAGGTATAATTGAAATACCTTCTAAAGTGTGACAAACACATAAAAAATAAAATATTAAAAAAGTATTAAAAGGAATATTTAAATTGATAGATCTCATGAAGTGAATCAAAAAATATTTGCTTCATCTTGATAAAGAGTTATTAAGAATTAATGCAAATTTTCATAAATAAACATAAATAATAAATAGTAAATAATAAATAATTTTTATTTTAATATTACTTAAGTATTAAATAATTAGGAAAGTGAGAAGTTGGAGCAACGTAATCCAACCAAATAGAGGTGACATAAATGTCACATAATTGGTGACTTAATGTTACAAAAAAAATTGCAAATCAAAGCAAAAAAAAATTAAAAAATGAGATAAAATTTTTGGGAAATTTTCTTTCTAAAATAGTAAAGAGATTGACTGTGACATTCTCAACATCATCTGATTGTTTATACACAATACACTTGTATCTTACAGGCTTAGTGACAACACTTTGTTACTTCATTTAAAAGTTGATGCCTCACAACAAGATGAGTAGCCCTATTTTTTAAGAGATTAAGGGAGCAACAATAAATTGTTAAACTACGAATGGAAAAGGATATTTTAGAATACTAAAAGGCATAATTTTTTTAATTCTAAAAGATGGGTTGGAATTTCAAAAGACACCACAAACTACAAAATAAATATTCTAAATCAAAATTTAAACTAATTTAAAAGTTAAAAATCGATTGAATCAAGTTTCCAAGTAGCAAATTCATTTTGTGTGGTGGTAATGGATAGTTGTGCAAGTGGAGAGGTGGATGATGCCTTAGGCTGATTGTTAGTATAATCTAAGGTGAAGTGAATTAGCGTAAGTTAATGGTTTGACCTATGTGTTTAGGAATAGGCTCATTCGTGGATTAAGTCTACTTGAGTTTATAGGTGATTGTGGGTTGAGCTAATCACATTGGTTATCACAAACTGGTATGTCAGCTTTGTCGATGTGGCTGGCACATTGGTTAGTACGAGTTGTGACACCATGGCTAACGATAATGTTACAAGAAGAGATGATGATGGAGGTTGTAGATGGTGGCAAAATGAACCCATAACAAATTTTTAGCTCTTTTGAAGTCATTATTAAACAAATTTTGTTTCAAAGGAATTATGATACTACAAAATGGTTGACCAATATTAAATTTAAAGTAGTAAATTTTCAATAAGCTATCAATTACTCTTCAAATGACTGAATGAAAAATATCAATGATAAAGGAGATTAATGAGAAGTAGATGTGCTAATCTTGCCATGACTCTTAGTTTGAAAAAGACTAATATGTTTCCAAGTGGAACCTATGCATGATGCACCAGTCACAACGGCATAATCTTGATGGTGGTAGTTGTAGCAATGCAAAAGCATAGAATACTATAAAAAGAATTAGCTTAACACTTACAGAATATCTCAATACTTAAATGATTTAATGGATAAATAAAACTTAATTTACATACGACAAAGGATTTGTCTTCTTTAAAACCCTGGCCAATATTCTAAGAAATTATAATTTGATGTTATCTAATGTAAGAAAGTAGCATTAGTACATTTTAATTTAATATTAAATAGTCATCTTTTAGTTTTGTATATTAATTTTTAAAAGTTATAAAAATATATATATCAATGGAATCTTATTTCATGTTTGACATCATAACATCCTTAGAGTTACATAGTCTCTTGTTATTTCCTTTTTGGATTTATTTGTTCACATTTCTTTGTGATCAAAAATTAAAAACTTTATTTTCAATCTAATGTTTTATAATCAAAATTATTTCTGATTCTAAACTAAAAAGAACGATTGATATACCCTTATATTAATATAATGCTTAAACCTAAGGCTTCGTCAATTTTTTATGTGCTAAAACAGTTTTAAGCATATCAACATACATTAACTTTGTTGTTAGTGCATATGGTGTTCCATTAAATAACGTCCTTTTCATTTCTTAAATAATATATGAATTTAGGATTACTGAAGAGGCGGTTGCAGCAAAGAAAGAATAAGAAAAGAGGCACACAATGCATATGGTATGTATTGTGGGTCAGTGCAAGTTGAAACGAATCAATACAAGCGAATTTGTCTATGCAAGTGTTTTTGGTCAGGCATGTTAACGGATTGGGTTTGCTAGAGCTAATGGGTTAGGATGTGTCAATTGAATTCTGTGGGTCAATGTGTGTTGGCTGATTGATGTGGTCAACATGTGAGGCATGCAAGTCAATGTATTCAACAACACAAGAGTTGATAATGATAAAGATAGTGGATAGTGGTCGGAACAACCCAAACTCAAATTTGAGATCTTTTGGAGTCATCTTCAGCAAAAATTTGTGTCGACAGAATGATGAGACAAACAAAGAGATAAGAAGTACTAAATTTTAAAGTAGGAATATAAAAAAAGCTATCGATCATTCTTCAAAAGATAGAAATGAAAAATAATGATGATAATAGAGAGTAAGGAGAATTAGATGGGTAATTTTTGCATAGCTCGAAGTCTGAACAAGACTAGTACACTTCAAAGTGGAAGATTTGCATGATTTCTTAGTTGGTACTATGTCAACCTCCCCAGGGGTGAATGAGCTTAACTCTTTGGGTTTAGGGACTTCTTTGGCATCTTTAGGTTCAAGTAGTAAAACTCCTTTAAATTCCATGTACAATGAGAGTTTGATGGATATGCTAACTTACCAAAACTCATTGTTTTGTTTGATCTTGAGTGAAAATTATTTATTCAACTAAGATTTTTTCTAGTTGATCTCTCAACTCACTAGATAGGGCTAAATATATTTGTGGGACAAGCTCAATAAATAATAATAATTGTCAAAAGGCTTATTAGATATTGGGTGTTAGTCCATATAATGTAGAAGGCCTTAAATATTAAAGGCAATTTTTATTCCATAATCTTTGGGAAAATTAAACATTTGCGCATTAATACTTAGCTTTTTCACAATTCTAAAATGGTCTAGCACTGTATGCATGCAATTTCCAAGGTGTTCTTAATAGGAATCTCTTGGATCTTTCATGGATCATCACATAATTACCTCTAGAAAATTATCTTGCTTGTCTATGAGCATTAATTATTTGTTAATATATTCCATTTTTTAAATAATATGTTCAACATGTGTAAAAGACTCAATAGTATCAAAAGGACAAAGCCTTATGATAAGAGGTTCAAATTAATGAAACTCTAATGATCATTTTCATAATTAAATTTCAAAACAATTCAAAGTCATTATGGGATTAGAAAATTCAACGCACGATTACAAATAATGCCATGTTGAAACATGTTCCCTAATTAAGTTACGAAGGAGATTGTTTAAATTTTATTTTAGCACATTTTGTTGATGTTTTTAGGGAAGATAAGTTGATAAGTATTTAACTTTAACTAGCACTAATAGTGTTACTTAGTAATATGATAATGTGGTGGTTAGGTGATTGGAACTAAATCTAAAACTTTTTGAATATCTCTTAATGGTGACCATGTTTTTACAATGTTATTAGGGAACACTTCTATAAATTTTTATAATAATGGTTGGGCTATAGATGGTGGGTTTGGTATACTATTAAGGGCTTCTCTATTTGCTAGAAATGACATAAATTTACTATTGGCTATATCCTTTACAATCTTGGCTAACGAAATAACACTAAGTAAGTTTCCTTTCCTATTATCTCTTTCTTTTAGAGTATTTTGGTTAGAAAGTTTCTTCAAGGGAGGTAAAGAGTATAATCTAAACTTCTTTGTTTGCATATGGGAGTACACATATTGCCTCTTCTATTTAGGATTGCACCACAAATGCATAAATGATTTATTCTTAAGATTAGGCTACCTACTTGCAAGAAGACAACATAACACCATAATTTATCAAGATATTAACCAAGATTTAAAGGACCACAGCTCCTTTGTAGTATGGAAATTAAGGTTTTATTAATCCAAGATATTGTGTATAGTTGAGAATGGTTTGTAACTATTAAATGTATTCCTTTGGTAGCATCCTATGCTATTGCATTTATGGGTACCACTATCTATAACAATCTTACATGGTTGGTCTTTAATTATAATGAAGGTATGGAAGAGATTTGTTTGTTGTTGATCATTAAATTGCCTAACTTTAGTGATGGTGCAACAAAATGACACCAATGATATTTCTTTCAATTTGAGCTGACCATTTTTGAAGTTAGTTCAAATTAACCTAGTAAATAAACATAAATATTAATAAATTATTTTTTTAAATTACTTAATTTTATATAAAAGATAAAATGAGACAAATTTGGGAAATATAATATA
Source organism: Vanilla planifolia (assembly GCA_023846275.1). Lineage (NCBI taxonomy): Eukaryota > Viridiplantae > Streptophyta > Magnoliopsida > Asparagales > Orchidaceae > Vanilla > Vanilla planifolia. The sequence goes on along the minus strand of JAIUJO010000383.1, from coordinate 169,055 downwards.
TCAAAATAAAAGACTCATAAAGATCATATGAGAGTAGAATTAAAGTTTCCTGAGAATATAACCCAATCTATGTGAAACATTTATGAAAAGAAAATAAATTATATAGAAAAATTATATTCAAAGATATTATCGAGATTGAGTGCAACATCATTGATCAATAAGTCGTGTTTGATTAGAAATATGTCATAAATCAAGCTAAATAAAAAAAAACAATATATTAAAAATAATGAAAAATGAATAGTTTATTAGATGGAGCTTGTTCAGAAAATTCCAATGAAGTTTGTGTGATATTGGTTGGACCTCCTTTATAATTCTTCAGAATAATAAACATAAATATGCATAAATAATATTAAATTATGTTTTTACTATTATGTAAATATATATTAATTTCAAAATGAGATAAATTTTAAAAAATTAATATAACTAAATAAACATAATGTAAAGGTCACCCAAGAGTACAATAAAAGTTTGATGGTGATAAAACAAATGCTAATCAAATATTTGAAGAAATGATGTAATTTTTGTAAGAAATTTTCTTTACAAGATGTTATGGAGATCGACTATAGTGTCTTGTCAAATTTCGCACAAATTGAGGTTCTTTAAAACGCATTCCTAAACTTCAAAAAATAAAATATTTAAAAATATCCAATTAAATATTTAATTTGATAGAGCTCATCCAAGGAGTGCTGACAATGTTTATTTCTTCTCTACTTATTCTCATTTATGATTAATATAAATTACCAAAGTAAAAAAGGATAAATAAATAAACATAGACATATTATAAAGTTAAAATGAGATAAATATAATAAAATAAATATGGCTAAATCATAGCAAAGAAAAGGTCACACTAGAGGACAATTCAAGTTTTGTTCTTGTATAACTAAATTAAGAAAAATATTTAAAAATGAGATAAATTATGTGGGAATGTAACATTCTAAGATGATGAGGAGATTTTATGTAACATTCTCTATCATCAAACAAGACATAAACAAAATTTTCTTATAAAGCATGCAACAAAGAAAGATAATAAATATTTTTAATATATAAAAGATATATATTTAATTGACAGAGGAAATCAAGATGTGTTTAATGTCATTTATTTCATCTTTATCACACCTCATTTGGATCTATTATGAATTAATAAAAGTAATTAAAAAATAATGGCTATTTTAATACAAAGTAAATGTAGTTAAAGTTGAAATTTGATAAATGAAACCAACAAAATATACTCAAATCAAATTGATATAAAGCCTACATAAGAGGAGAGCTATAGTTTCATAATAATATATAAAAATAAAGGCAAAAAAGGTTGAAGAAGTGAGATAAAGTATATGGCAAGGTTGCATACAAAGATACTAAGCACGTCGAGTACAACAATGTAAATTAAAAAATTATGTGCAATTTCAAATGATTTGCAAACCATGGCAAAATCATAGAATTAAAATATAAAAAGAAGTATTGAATTAGATAAGTCTCATTAGGAAAGGTCCAACAACATTTATTTTTCCTTGATTAGTACTTTTTTAGAATTATTAAAAATTAACAAACTAAATAAGAATAATACAAAACGGTTTATTTAACTTATTTTAAGTAAATATACATTAAAACTAAATTTTTGTTAGTTGAAGCAATAAAAAATAATCATATCATAGTGATGTAAAACTAAATCAAAAGAAGATTACACTTACTAACTATTATAACCATATCAAAGCAAAAAGTTTGATCAAAAGAATAAATTGAATGGGTAAGATGCCTACCAAGATTCTAAGAAGATGGAGTATGATGTCTATAATTATCAAATTTCTAAGAATGAAAGCAATTATTAAAGATTCTAAAATTCTAGAAAAACATATTTCAAAAATAAATTTAATATTTAATAAGAGAAAGGTCATTGAAATGAGCCTAATAACATTTGATTCATCAAGATCAAACCTCATTCAGAATAACTATGAACTACATAATTATATAAGCATAATTCATAACAAATTATTATTTTAATTTTAATCAAGAATATGTTAAAGCTAAAAATTAAAATAATAATTTGCCATTATTTATGCTTATATAATTAAGTAGGTTATTGTTATTCCAAATGAGAACTGATCATAATGAGTCAATTGCCATTAGACTCATTTTGATGTGCTTTCTCTTATTAAATATTCATTTTTTTAAAATATGGTTTTATTAAATTTAGGCATCTTTAGTAATTGCTTTCATTCTTACAAAATTTGACAATTATAGACAACATACTTGAACTTCTTAGTATCTTTGAAAGCATCTTACCTGTTCATTTTATTACTTTTGATCAAAAATTTTGCATTGATATGGTTATATTAGCTTCTAACTCTAATTTTCCTCCAAGTGATTTCTATATCATTATGGTTAGGTTATTTTTTATTGTTTCAATTAACAATCTTTTTGTTTTAATGTATATTTACTTAAAAAAAATTAATATCCTATTTTAATTTATGATTTTTTACTTTGTTAATTTTGAATAAGTCTAAAAGAGTTCTAATCAAGACAAAACAAGTATTGTTGGACTTTTCTTCATAGCTTTATCTAATTCAATATTTATTTTTGTATTAATTGTATGATATTGGCATGAAATACAAATCATTTTAAATTGCAACTAATTTTGTGATTGAGCTTGTTCTACTTGATGTTCTCAATATCTTGGCTTGCAACTTTACCATATAATTTATCTCATTTTTTTAAACTTTTTTGCTTTTTCTTATTATAAATTATTTGATATTACTACGTCTAAAAAAATTAAATAAACATAAATAACAAAAAATATTATTTTAATATTAAGTAAACATGTAATATAGCTCAATGAGATAAAATGAATAAATTTAATATTACAAAATCAAAATGATGTCTACATAATATTTGAGAAAATTAGAGTATGATAGTAATATAATAAAAGAAAAGAAAAAAAATCAATGAAATAAGATATGTTGTAAGAGTAATTTGCATTCCATGATACTGAAGAGATTGGTTATAAAATCCTTAATATTCAAATGTAGAAAGAATTAAATTTTCTAATAAATGATGGAAAATGCATCGAAAATAAATTTTTTTAAAATATTAAAAAATATTTAATTTGATAAAGCTCAGTGTAACTAGCCACCCAATGCTATTTATTTCATCTCCATTAAATCTCGATTAGAATTACAATGACATTTGAAAAAAAATATAAATAATAAAAACTCATTATTTTAATATTAAATTAATTTATATTAAAAATGAAAGGTGAAAAATTGAAGCATTGCAATATAACTAAAACAATATGTTGTAAGGGTCACGTAATTTGAGAGTTATAATTTCATAGTAATATAACTGAATTAAAGCAAAAAGAATTTAAAAAATGTTATCAGTGATATAATAATATTTTATTTAAAGACGTTAAGGAGATTAAGCATAACATCACTGATTGTAAAATCAAGAATGAATCAAAAAATATCATAAGGAATGTTAAAAACCAAGAAAATAAAATGTTTTAATTTTCTAAAATATTTAATTTGTTTGAGCTGATCGAGGCAACTCTAGCATTGTTGTTTGGTCTCCTTTAGACGTCTTTTTGATCTATTATGAGTTTCATAAGTAAATAAGCTTAAAAAAACATTTTTATATTTATCAAATATTAAACAAAAAATTAGAACATTATAATAAAATTAAATAAAAGAAAAATAACTTAAGAAATGAGTTCAATTATACAATAAAGTTTCATTCCAAGATACTAAGATGATAAAATCTGACATCCTAAATCATTAAATCATACCTAAATTAAAATTCATATAAATATTACCAAATTATCACAAAAAAATTTTAAAAAATATAAAAATCAATGATTCATTGAATAAATGTTATCAAGATAAGTCCAACGACTTCTTTTTTCGTGATCAAAACTATTTTGGACATACAACAAACTACTAAATCAAATAAGCAAAAATAACAACAAATTATTAATATAGATTTATGAAAATACAAATTAAAGTAAAAAATATGATAAGTTCAAGAATTATAACACAACAAGATAAATGTTACGTAAAGTTTACAGGAGATGATATTTAGAGTAACATAGTAATATAACTAAATATAGGCGATACATTTGAAGAAATGAGATAAATTATATAGAAAAGTTTCATTCGAAGATACTAGAGATATTGAGCATAACATATTGAATCATCTAATTAGGTATTAATAAAACATTTTTGTGAAGCATGCCAAAACCTTTGAAGCTAAAATATTTAAAAGTATAAAATAAACATTTAATTGGAAAGGTTACATTGAGATGAGTTTAAAGGCATTTATTTCATCTCTATCATGCCAAATCTAGAATTACTAGGAATTATTTTAATAATTAAATAAAAATGATAATAATTTTTCTTAAACATTGATTAAATATTCATTATAATTGAAATAAATAAATTGAGAGAATGTAATATAGCAAAATCAAAGTGATATAAAGATCATGTGAGAGAATATTTATGGTTTTAATAAAATACATTAAATCTAAAGAAAAAACTCAATGAAATGTGAAATTATATGGAAAACCTGTATTCCAACATACTAAGGAGTATCAATATAACATCCTTATCATTAAAAATGTTATGCAATAAAATGTCTCAAAAACATGTAAAAACCAAAGAAACAAAATATTTAACGACCTAAAAGTAAATATTTAACTAAAATAGCTCATCATGATGAGTATAACGACATTTATTTCATCTCAATTTGTGCTCATTTGGAACTACTATTGATCATAAAAAATAAGTGTAAATAGCAATAAATTATTATTTTAATATTAAATAAAAATTCATTGGAGCAAAATTAAGGTAAATTTGGTAAAGATAACATGAAAAAACAAAAGCAATTTAAAGGCCACATGACAAGAGATTATACTTATGTTGTAATATAGCAAAGTAAAAAAAATTAAAGAAATGAGATAAATTATACAAGAACATTGCATTTTAGGATACTATGGTAATTGATATAACATTCTTGATCATCAAATCATGTAAAAATCAAAATACCTTCTAAAGAGTGCTAAAATCTTAAAAAAATAACAATTAAATGATAAAAAATGAATATTTAATTTTATGGTGTCCATCAAGATGAGTGCAATGAAAAATCTTTCTTCTTTATTGTACTTCATTAATAGTTATTATGAATTGTCAAAGTAAATAAATAAAAATAATGTTAAATTATTATTTTAATATTTACTTGATATTTACTGAAGGAAAGATGTTCTACATTTATGTAATGTAATACAGGCAAAATCAAACTAATGTAAACGTAACACTAGTGAAGATTTACAGTTATCAAAAAAACAAAGTGAAGTATTTTAAAAAATTAGATAAATTGCACTAAAAAATAGAATTTCGCTATTTTAGGAAGATCGAGTGTAGCTCCCTTAATCATTAAATTAAGTACAAATCAATAAGTCATAAATCATAACAAAACTCTAAAACATATAAAATTTAAAAATATTGAAAAAAATATTTAATTAAGAAGAGCTCATCATTTTGAATTATTACAAATTATTCTATTAAATAAGCATAAATAATAATAAAATATTTTTTGAATATTAAGTGGATATATATTATAATCAAAATAGGTAAAATGAAGTTTTATAATGTAACAAAATAAAATGAGTAGAAAGATCATATAAGAGGAGATTTAGAGTTACATAGAAATATATCTAACTTGAAGTTAAAAATTTGAAGAAATAAGATAAATTGTATAGTAAATTTGCATCCACGATAATAAGGAGAGTAAGTATGACATTCTCGAATGTCAAATTATGTATGAATAGAAATGATTTATAAAGTGTGTTAGAATTATTGAAAACAAAATATTTAAAATTAGAAAGATGAATTTTTTAAACTTCATTAAGTGTCAAGGTGAGTCCAATGACATTCATATGTCAAGGTGAATTATTATTTTAATATATGCTAAATTAATATTAAAACTAATATATGATAAATTAAAATAATGCAATTTAATGTAATCAAAGGGAAGTAATGGTCACATGTCGGAATATTTATAATAACATATTAACACAACTAAATCGAAGTAAAAAATTTTCATCAAATGGCAAAAATGTATGGTAATGTTTCATTCTAAGATACTTAAAAGGTTATATAAAATATTATCATAAAATATGTCAAAATATAAAAAAATTAAATATATTAAACTAAATATTCAATTAGATAGAACTCAATATTACATGTCTAATGTTGTTCATTTTTTTTTCTATCACACGTTTTTTGGTGTTATAGTGAATTACCAAACGAAATAGATATAAAAAAGTATAAAAAAATTAATATATATATATATATATTAAAGCTAAAATGAGATACATTTTGGAAATACAATTAATGAAATCACAGTGATGTAAAGGACTCACGAGCAAAAATTTGGAGTTACATGGAATTTAAAAAAATGAAATTGAAAAAACAAAAAATGGAATAAATTGCACAAGGTTGTAGTCCATGATATTGTAGACATAGAAGGTAACATCCTTAATTATGAAATTAGGTGCAAATGAAAATAACTCGTAATAAATGACAAAATTTTTGAAATAAAACTAAAAAAATTAATATTAAATTACCATGAGCTTATTAAGATCACTTTAATGTCATAAGTTTCACCTCTATCATAGCTTATTTCAAATTACTATGAATTTCAATACCTAACAACAATAGATAAGGAGATATTATTGTCTTAATATTTAATAAATAAATATTAATCATAAAATGATACAAATTGAAGTAATATAATTAAATAAATGTAAAGGCAATAAGATTAATGAATTAGAGTTACATACTATAGCAAAAACATCACAGAAGAAAATTTAAAGAAAATGAGATACATTATACGATAAAGTTCATTCCAAGGTAGTAAGTTGTTTCAGTGCAGCATCATTCACTAGCAAAGTAGGTAACATTGAAAGTAAACTTGGTCAAAACAATAAAAAATTAGAAAGTTTTAAAAAAATAAAAAATAAAATTTTATTTATGTAGGCCTCGCCAAGATGAGTGAAACAATGATTTTTTTCAACCCCATCAAATCTAATTTAGAGATATAACAATTTACAAGATTAAATAAATATAAATATCACTAAATTGCTATTTTAATATTAACTTTATATATATTAAAAATAAAATGAGATAAATTAAAGAAATATGTATATTGTGCTTCAAATGATGTAAATTAAAGCAATAAGTTATAATTAAATTAAAGCAATGTAATGGTCACATAAGAGGAGAATAAAAGCCTCATAGCAATATAACAAAATCATAGCAAAAACATTTAAAATAAGTATATAAATTTAAATGGAGAGTTACATAGCAAGATATTAAGGAGGCCAAATGTAACTTCCTTAATGATTTTTTTACTACTAAATTTCGTAACAAATTATATATGAGATCATTATTATTCATATCCATTAAGATTATTACTGTTTTTGTCCCAATGTCCTTTTTGAGGTAATCCCAGAGCAACTATAATAATTTGGGTTACATGCAAAAATAGAAATCCTTTATCAAATTCATAGATATTACATACATGAAATGGCGACGTTAATGAAGCCTTTTTAGCAAAATCATTTTGAAAGAAAGTCCACCATCTTATATCCATTATTAACAAGAAAATGACTAAATAATGACCACTTGTTTAAGGTTATTTCCTTTGAAAAAGGAATTTTGTCCAAACAACATAGAAATGGGAAAGTAGATAATGAGATAATAAACATGTATCTAGAACTAAAAAAAGTAGAGGACATGATAGAAACTTGAGCAATCTCCTTATTTGCAAAAAAATAAGAACTAAAAGCCAACCCTAAAGACTTAAAGGATTATGAATTCCACACCAAAAAGATATAGGCCTCTTTGTGAAAAAATTGGACCAAAAAATTTTTGGGACAAAATCTCTTTAGATATTAGAATGAAGAACAAGTGCATAAATAAAAGAACACTAACTAGAAAGTGGGGATTGCTACTTTTTACCATGGTGATTACAATCAGGTTCTCTTCATAACATTTTTCCTAAAACTAGTGTCATAAAACAAGAAAGGCAAGACCACAAAAGATACCTTTTCACATGTTACATATGTGACATTTACAACTCATACAACCTCATTTTATTCAATTAAGGCAATTAGTTTGTCCAATGCCATGTGTTTGGATGAGCTCAAGCATTTGATCCTTTGATCCTTCCACTCTACTTTCCATATTATAAAATTTTGGGGAGCCTTTTATATCTCATCAATCTACAAAATGCTTTGCAACTTTATGAGTAACACTTGCATTCCTAAGAGAGGCACACAAATGATTTTTTTGAAAATATATTCCTTGACATAAGTTTCTGCTCAAATTTCCTCACAAAGGTGCTTGTCTCTTTTGGAAAGGAAATTATCAACTACACTAGCAAAAGCATAACCTTTCATTCACTATATTTTTTCTTTAGGGTGTTCAAGATACTTAATTGTGTTATCTTGTTCTTTGAATAGTCCCACTTCTAGGAATATTGGAGTGACTAAGGTTTCATTTATTTCTTCGTAAGAATTCAATAGATTCATGCTCTAAGGGCAAGATCGTATGGAGAAGTTAATGAAACCATATTTAGTAAAATAATTTTAAAAGCAAGTCAAAAGGAATGTGTTAGTCTTCTTGAATATCACAAAAAAATTTGATATCCTGCATTGTCTTTGTAATAATAATCCTTGAAGAAAATTCATTCCAAAAAGTTTATGAACATTAAGTCCTTTAGTGAGAACCATGCTGTCTTTCCATGATGATAAGTCCAAGCTTGCAAAAACAAATTGAACGCCCTCTTTATAGAGGCATTATGAACTCCCAATACTTTTAAGATCTTTTTTTTATTAGTATGTTAAGACATGCACTAGTTTTCTTCTATAGTAAAATAAGTTTTAAGAGAATTTATTTAAAGAGACTTTGCACATTGGTAGCCTTTTCTTCCTCGTGCTTAACTACATATTATAAAATCTTCTATTTCACAAAAGAGACTTCATGGGGTGGGACTTCCAAGGAACTGATAACCTTTGTTGTTCTTGATTTAAAAAATCTTATATCTCAATTTCCTCTTTCAATCATTTAGTGAAACACCTTTTAGTTAATTAACATTTTACAACTTTATTTCCCTTTGTAATTGAAGATTTTGTTGTGTTGTTAGTAGTTGATGTGTGAAAAAACTCAGCCTTCTTGTTGAGGATGATTTTTCTTTAATAGACTCTGTGTAAGAAAAAGTAACCAACAAGAACATCCAAGAAATAAAAGAATATATTCTAGTTCTTTCTAGTATTCAATAGATAACTCAGTAAGCACTTAGGGAACATATTAACTAGATATTGAGATCTTTATTTTAAATTTTAATTTTCATGAAATCTGTTATGTGTGTGAGTCATGAAAGTGCTTCGGATGGAAAAGGTAGACTTTAGATAGGCCATTTTTTTACAAAATATGTTAGTGTTTTGATTTTTAACTCTATAAAATATCTTTATAATAATTCTAGTTTAAGTCTTTTTGTGACCATTTGTACAACTAGTTTAAAGATTTCTATGGTCAATATAATGTAAATTTATGCCTTTTGTGTCCAATTTTTTACTTGTTATCTATTTGTGGCTTAAATGTTCTTTATAAGGTATCTTTTCCTTAATTATATTATTAAGGTGACCAGTTAAATTATTATTTTTTCCATTTAGAAGCTTGATTACTATAATATATCTATTATTAATGGGAAAATCACTAAATAACATGTACCAATGAGTGGTTAATTTATTGTTACTAATTATAATGTAAACTTCCATGATTACTTTGTAATTAGTCCTAAGAGTAAATTCTCCTCTATTTTTTAGGAATATTTTAAAGCTTTATAAGATTTATGTACACACTACAATTTCAACAACTAAGGTGATTAATTTACTCTGATAAATTCCTTTTTAATATCTACTTATAAGTTGACTCATCTTGTATGGTTTCTAGTAATTTTTTTATTTTTGTATACCTCCCCCAAGCATCTAGGCATCCATCACTAACTAGTTGACGAAAATGTAATAGAGCAAATTATCTGATAATTTGTTTTATCCTACCAAGTAGCTAGATTTCTTGGTCATTGAAGCATCATTCAACTTTCAATTGAGTTTTCACATATATTGGTTCTACAAGTTTAGCCAGAATAGGAGCAAAAAAATTGTGGTTAATTAATATTTCTAAGAAAACTCTTGAAATCTTTTAGTGTTAGCAAATTATTATGTATGTTTATGAATAAATTACATATATGATCCTATAAGTTCACTCCTCCACTTCACATATTTAATCCTAAAATGATAAATATATTTTTTCCCTATTTTCTTATTTCTTTTTGATAACACAAGAACTTCCAGTAAACATATTAGGAAAAAAAAGTCTAAAAGGGTTAAATGTGAAAGAGTGTATATACTAAAGATAAAGATATCACATATGTTGGTTGCTAGGAATTTATTATGTTTTTTGAAGATGTTGCACATTTTTATTTGAAATGTAGGTGGTACATACTTTAATCCAAACAGCCATAACTAACAATTAATAATTGCCTTTAGGAACTACGTATGTTGTGAATTGTATACTTTCTTCATCCATTCTTACCTACAAAAATCCTAATTTCATGTCAAATTTGCTATACATATTACTATTTTAAATTTTATTTAGTAGAATTCCCTTGCTAAGTATAATATACTATACTTATGTTGTATTATAATTTAATTATTTGTAATTAAATATTATTCTTATTTTACCTCGTATTAATTAATAACTTATTATGACCATTACTTTCCCATATTAATGCTACTTGTAATAATATTTTAATATGAATTTCATATTTTTCGAAGTCTTTATGTTTATCATCTAGTTGTTTCATTTTAAAGATTAAATTGTTAGTTATTTATCTTGTATGTGTAATATTTTGCCTAGTTTTGTCCAATTTTTAGCTAACTAATTATAGTATATGTAGTTTTAAAACAATACATTTTTTGTGTCCTCATTGAAGTAAAATCCTTTAGTTTTTTCTAATTTGTGTTTAACTCCACTAGCGTACCACATAATATGGGGTCAAATATTTTAAGAATCATTAGTGTATCATTTTGAGATGTTATATCAATATGTTAATTTTTAATAAAATTCAATGAAGCTATAATTTCTACTTATTGAAATTTATTTCATTTTCCCACGTCATTGACATATGATACTTTTGTTGGTCAAATTTCTTATGACAATTGGTTGGAATATTTTAACTATTCTTTCATTTCCAATTGTATCCAATATCTTAACGTGGTATGTTGGTCTTCTTGTTTATTGTGGAGGAATGTTTCATATTTCTACATGACTAGATAATCATCTAGTATAAATTATACCAGCCAATGTAATGTTTTGACCACATCAAATTTAAAGTGTGTAGATGACGTTAATGAAGTTATTGTCTCTATATTGTGTATTGAGGAATTCAAATTTTGTATAATTAAATAACACCTCTATGTTAATAGAGCTATTATTTTTAATTGTTTTTTACTTTCATTCTTATAATGTAATACCATTAACTCAAAAGATTTGATTCGAATATGTAATTATCTAATGGTTTCAAGTATTACCTTGGTCAATAATTTGAATTTATTTTCTAAGCTTTTATAACCATCTTCAAGTTTTTGTGTCATATTATATCCTTTTTTTGCATAAAACCTCTATAAGTCTTCGTTAAACTTCTTAAAAGTTATGTGATTTGTGACTAAATATATTTTACGTTGTCATTTGGTTTATTGGTTATTTTACTATCTTAAAATTCATGATCATAATGTAGTTCTAATTTTCTATAATCATAATTTTTAAAGAGATATTTGGCATCATCCACAAAATTCCATGCTTTTTCTTTATTCATATTTAAAAGATCTAGGTCTTTATCTTATAGTCTAACTTCTTCAAGTAAACAACTATAGATATCTATATCTTGTTCTGATTTTTTTTGACATAAACTTAAATATTTTTCTTAAAATTCTTGTTCAATATACATGTACAATCTTTCTCTATCTACTTTATCATTTCAACATTGATATGGGAAATGAATTGGACCTCAAATAAATTACTTCAATTTTTTCTTACAGTTCAAAGAGCTTTGAAACTTTTTACATAATTTCTCATTGGTCTTTTTTTTGAAATATTTGCTCCTTAATAGTTTCTTACCTATGCTAGCATTATAGTATGTTTGTATCATTATCTTATTTTCATAGCAAAAGCTTTTAATTTTTTTATTAGACTCTTATTCCATGCATTTCTCTTTGAGATAATTAATGATAAACTTAATCTTAGAATTGTTACAATGATACTCTTATAACCTACTAATTCTTTCCATTTTTCTTAGTTATTCTTCCTAGTTGTAGAGGTAGTTTAATAAAATATTTATCTCTTAATTTGACATCCATAAAACTTCTAGCTTTTTTGGCAATTAGAAGGAACCATATCATAGAAACTAGTTATTACTAATCATTCTATGGCTTTCCTAGCTTCTTTCTTTCAAAATTGTATCTCCTCAACTTGGTCCTATGCCTAGGATGATTTCTCAAGTTTTTCTAGAAATATTATAGAGTGCTACATGTAACATTTGCTTAAATTCTTGGGCACATGAGAATAGTCAACTCTGAAATAATGATTTGGTTGTTTCACATAGCAAATTCTCAATGAATTCAACATTTTCATGTGCTTCCAAGTTCTAAGGTTGATTTATTTCATTTATGGCATCTCCTTCCCAGCAATCGAAAAATTTTAGCCATTTTTAAGGATGGGTGCTTGGTAATATTAATAGACTTCCTTAGTCATCTTGTTTATATAGGTCCTCTATCGTAACTCTTTTTTCTCACATTCCTCTCATTAATATTAGTGCCAAATCATTGCTTTATACTCTAGATGATGTTGCTTCTATTTTTATGCTTTATAGTTTTTCAGTGTTTTGTTATTAGAAGCTATTAAAAAGAAGCCATTTTTGTTAGTTTGAAATAATTGAAAATGAGTTTTCATCAAGACAAAACAAAAACATCAAAGTTTTCTCAAGGATCTCTATCAAATAATATATTAATTTTAATATTTTTTTAAAATTTCGATAATTTAAGCTTTTTTATAAATAATTTCAAATTGTACTTGCTTTGATGATCGAGGATGTTACACTCAATCTTTTTAGTTTGTTGGGTTGTAACCTTCACTTATGATTTTGCTCATTTGTCCTAAGCTTTCATTTTTCTTTGTATGTATTATGTGAAAACTATACTTTTACTCTCATTTGATCCTTACATTTTTATTTGGATTTATTGTATTACTTAAATTTGTCACATTAAAGCTTTAATATATATGTATATAATATTTGAATTATAATGTGTTAATATTTTTTTATTTAATTTATAAATTATTGATAATTCCAACCAAGATGATGATTTAATTTGTTAGATCTCGTTATCATGAGTTCAATGATGTTTGTCTCATTTCGATTTGACCATGTTTGTAATTAGTATGATTAACTATGTACAGAAGCATAAAAAATTCTATAGCTTTTTCTAATATTTTGCAAATATATATTAAAGATAAAATTTGATAAATCTATGCAATGTAATTAACATAAACAAAGGCAATGTTTTGGTCGCATCAGGAGAGAATTAGATTTACAAATAATATAATCAAATCAAAGGTAAACATTTGAAGGAATGTGACAATTTGTATGATAAAGTTCAACTTCATGATACTGCGGAGATGAAGGGTATGAATCTTGAGGATCAAATTGGGTATGATTTGAAAGGTCTCACGATGTCTTCACAAATATTAGAAAATATCTAATCAATGCTAATACAATAATATTTATTTCAGACCACAGATGGATTAATGAAGTTAAAAAAAATAAATAATCGTTAAAATTAAAAGAATACTAATGTAATGTTAAGTAAATATATATTATAATTTAAAGGTGATAAACTAAATGAATGTAATATAACCAAATTTAAGTGATGTAAAGGTCATGTCAAACAAAATTAATAGTTACATAGTAACATAATCAAATCAAATTAGAAAATTTTAAGATATATGATAAATTTAATATCAAAGTTTTTTCCAAGATATGATGGAGATAGAGCATATCTTGTCTAAATATTAAATTAAGAAAAAATTTAGATATCTTTTGAAGCCTATCAAAATCTTAGAAAATAAATCATTTAAATATATAAAAAATGAATATTTAGTTGGATAAAGTTAGTCAAGGTGAGTTCAATGATGTTTGTTTTGTCTCGATGAAATCTCATTTGGAATTGCAATGACCAACAAGGGAAAATAAGCTTAAATAATAGTAAAAGTTTTATTTTAATGTTAAGTAAATATAAAATAAAGTTCATGTAAGATAAATCAAGGAAGTGCAGTATAACCAAATCAAGGTAAGCTAAGGGTCATATGAGTAGAAAATTATAGTTCATAGTAATGTATGGAAGAAGAAGAAGAAGAAGAAGAGAAGATGAAGAAAAAGAGGTAGAAAAGAAGAGAGGGAAGAAGAAGAGGGAGGAGAAGAAGGAGAGGGAAAAGAGGAAGAAGAAGAATAAGAAGATGTAGAAGAAGTAGAACAAGAGGAAAATGAAAAAGAAGAAAAAGAAGTAGGAGAAGACAAGAAGAAGAAGAAGAAGAATGATAGAAGAAGATGAAGAAGAAGGATAGAAGAAGATGAAGAAGCAGAAGAAGAAAGAGGAGGAGGAGAACAAGAAAAGGAAGAAAAAGAAGAAGTAAAAGAGGTAGTAGTAGTAGTAGAAGATGAAGAAGAAGAAGAAGAAGAAGAAGATAAAGAAGAAGAAGAAGAAGAAGAAGAAAAAGAAAAAGTAGTAGGAGAAGGACAAGGGGAAGAAGGAGTGGAAGAAGATCCAGAAGAAGAAGAAGAAGAAGAAGAAGAATAAGGAGAATATTGAGAAGGAGAAAAAGAAGAAGAAGAGAAAGAGGCGGAAGAAGAAGTGGAAGATGAGGAGGAAGAGAAGGAAAAACAATAAGAAGATAAGGAAGAAGAAGAAGAAGAAGAAGATTAAAAAGAAGAAGAGGAAGAAGAAGAAGAAGAAGAAGAAGTAGAAGAGGAAGATGAGGTGTGAAAGGGTGAAAAAAAGAAGTAAACAAATAAGAAGAAAAAGAAGAAAAAGAAAAGAAGAAGAAGAAGGAGAAGAAGAAGAAGGAGAAGAAGAAGCAGGTGAAGAAGAAGAAGAAGAAGAGGAAGAAGAAGTAGTGGAAGAAGAAAGGAGGAAGAAGAAGAAGAAGAAGAACAAGAAGAAGAGAAAGAAGATGTAGAAAAAGAAGAAGAAGATTAGGAAGTTTAAGAAGAAGAGCAAGAGGATTAAGAAGAAGAAGAAGATAAGGAAGAAGAGGAAGAGGGAGAGGATGAGGAAAAAGAAGAAGAAGAAGATGAATAAGAAGAAGAAGAAGAAGAAGATGAAGATGAGGAAGAAGAAGAAGAAGAAGAAGAGATAGAAGAAGAAGAGGAAGAAGAAAAAGAAGAAGAGGTAGAGAAGAAGATGAAGTAGTCGAAGAAGAAGAAGAAGAAGATGATGAAGAAGAGCAAGAAGAAGTGGAAGAAGAAGATGTAAAAGAACTTGAAGAAGAAGAAGAGGAAGAATAGGAGCTAGTACAAGAGAAAGATGAAGAAGAACAAGAAAAGAAGAAAAAAAGAGGAAGAAGAACAATAAGAAGAAGAAGACGAAGAAGAATGAGAAGAAAAAAAAGGAGAAGAAGAAGAAGAAAAAGTAGTAGTAGAAGAAGAAGAAGAAGAACTTGAAGAAGAAGAAGAGTTTGCAGTAATAGGAGAAGAAGAAGCAGAATAAGAAGAAGTTGAGGAAAAAGAGGAAAAAGAAGAAGAAGAAGAAGGGTGAGAAGAAAAAGAAGATGAACAAGAAGTAGAAGAAGAAGAAGAAGAGGAAGAGGAAGGAAAGAAGAAGAGGAAGAAGAAGAACAATAAGGAGGAGAAGTGAAGGAAGGTGAAGAAAGGAAGAAGAAGGAAAAGAAAAGGAAGTAGTAGAAAAGGAATGGGAAGAAGAAGAAGATGAAGAAGAAGGCAAAGAGGAGGAAAAAGTAGAAGAAGAAAATGATGAAGAAGAGCAAGAAGATTATTTGGAAGAATAAGAAGAAGAAGAAGGGAAAGAAAAGGAAGAAAAAGAAGAAGAACAAGAAGAATAAGAAGAAGAAGGAGAGGTAGATGAGGAACAAGAGGAGGAAGAAGAACAAGTAGAAGTAGAAAAAGTAGAAGAAATAGAAGAGGAAACCAAAGAAGAAGAAGATGAAGAAGAAGAAGAAAAAGGGGAAGAAGAAAAAGAAGGGGAAGAAGAAGTAGAAGAAGAAGAAGGTGATGATGATGATGAACAATAAAGGGAAGAAGAAGACGAAGACAATGAAAAGGAGGAAGACGAAGAAAAAGAAGGGGAAGAGGAAGAAGAAGCAGTAGAAGATAAAGAAGAACAAAAGAAGAGGAGGGAGAGGAAGAAGAAGAGAAGGAGGAATAAGAGGAAGAAGAGAAAGAAGTGGAGAAAGAGAAAGAAGAGGAACTAGATAAGAAAGAAGAATAGGAAGAATAAGAAGATGAAGAAGAGGAAGAAGAAGAAGAAGAAGTAGAAGAAAAAGAAGAAGAAGAAGAAGAGGAAGAAGAAGAAGAAGAAGAAGAATAAGAAGTAGAAGAAGAGGAAAAGATGAAGAAGATGAAGAAGAAAAAGAAGTAAAAGAAGAAGTAGTAGTTGTAGTAGTAGAAGAAGAAGAACAAAAAGAAGAGGACGAGGAGGAAGAAGTAGAAGAGGAAGAAAAAGAAGAATAAGAGGAGTAAGAAAAGGATGAAAAAGAATAGAAGAAGAAGCAGAAGAAGAAGAAGAGCAAGAAGAAGTAGAGGAAGAAGAAGAAAAATAAGAGAATGTAGAAGGAAAAAAAGAAGAGAAACTACTGGAGAAAGAAGATGAGGAAGAAGAGCAAAAGGAAGAAGAGGAAGCAAAAGAAAAAGAAGAAGTACAAGAAGATGAAGAAGAAGAAGAGGAAGCAAAAGAAAAAGAAGTCGAAGATGAGGAAAAGGAATAAAAGAAGAAATACAAGTAGAATAAGATGAGTACTAGTAGTACAAGAAGAAGAAGAATAAAAAGAAGAGGACAATGAGGACGAAGAAGAAGAAGAAGAAGTAGAAGTAGAAGAAGACGAAGAAAAATTGTAAGAAGAAGAAGAAGATGATGATGATGAAGAAGAAGATGAAAAATTAATAGAAGTAGGAAAATAAGAAGAAGAAGAAAAAGATAAAGAAGAAGTGGATGAGGAGGAAAAGCAGAAGAAGAAGTTGAAGTAGAAGAAGAAGAAGAAGTTAAAGAAGAAGAAGAAGAAGACGAAGAAGTAAATAAAGAAGAAGAAGAATAACGAGAACAAGAAGAGGTTGAGGAAGAGGAAAAAGAAGAAGAGAAAGAAGAAGAAGATGATGAAGAAAGCAAAGACGAAAAAGAAGAGGAAGGATAGGAAGGTGAAGAAGAGGAAGAAGAAGAAGAAGATATGGAGGAAGATGAGGAAGAAGAAGAAGAAGTTGAAGGAAGAAAAACAAGAAAAAAAGTAGAAAGAAGAAAGAGGAAAGAAGAATTTATATGGAAGAAGGAAGAAAGAATTTGGAAGATGGAAGACGGAAGAAATAAGCAGAACGAACGAAGGAGGAAGATGCAAGATGAAAGAAAGAGGAAGTTTAAGAAGAAGAAGAACAAGACGAAGAAGAGGAACAGGAAGAGGAAGATGAAGAGGAAGTGGAAGAAGAAGAAGTTGAGGAAGAAGAAGAAGAAGAAGAAGAAGATGAAGATGAAGAAGTCAAAGAAGAAGAAGTAAAAAATGAATGCAAAATGAAGAAAAAGTAAGAGAAGAAGAAGAAGAAGAAGAAGAATAACAAATTCCAAATGAAGAAGAAGAAAAAAAGATGGAAAAGAAGAAGAAGAAGAAGAAGAAGGGGAGGAAGAAGAAAAAGAAGAACAAGAAGAAGAAGAAGAAAAGGAAGAAGTAGAAGAGGAAGAGGAAGAAGAAGAAGAGAAAGAAGAAGAAGAAAAAGAAGAAGAAGATGAGGAAGACGAGGAAGAAGAGTAAGAAGAAGAAGAAGAAGTTGGGGAGGAAGAAGAAGAAGAAGAGAACGAAGAAGTAGAAGAGGATGAGGAAGAAAAATAAGAGGAAGAAGAAGAAGAAGAAGAAGAAGTGCTAGAAGAGGAAGAAGAAGAGGAAGAAGTAGATGATGAAGAAGAGAAAGAGGAATGGGAAGAAGAAGAAGAAGAAAAGGAAGAAGAGGAAGAGCGAAAAGAAGTGGAAGAAGGAGATGATGAAGATGAAGACTATGAAGAGGAGGTAGAGTAGGAAAAAGAAGAAGTGCAAGAAGATGAAGAAGAAGAAGAAGAAGAAGTAGAAGAATAAGAAGAAAAAGAAGAAGAAGAAAAACAAGAAGAAATAGAAGGCAATGAAGAAGAAGATTAAGAAGAAGAAGAAGAAGAAGAAAAAGAAGGAGACGAAGAAGAAGGAGAAGAAGAAGAAGAAGAAGAAGAGGAAGAAGAATGAGAAGAAATAGAAGGGGAAGAAGATGAAGATGAAGAGAGAAGAAAAAGAAGAAGAAGATGAAGAAGAAGAAGAAGAAGAAGAAGAAGAAGAGGTTAAGGAAAAAGAAGATGAAGAAGATGGTAAAGAGGAAGAAGAAGAAGAAGAAGAAGAAGAAGAAGAAGAAAAAGATGGAGAAGAAGGGGAGGAGGAGGAGGAAGAAGAAGAAGAAGAAGAAGAATAAGAAGAAGAAGAAAAGGAAAAATAAGAATAAGAATAAGAATGAGAAGAAAAAGAAGAAGAGGTAGAAGATGGGGAGGAAGGAGAAGAAGAAGAAGAAGAAGAAGAAGCAGAACAAGAAGAAGATGAAAAGTAAGAAGAAGAGGAGGAGGAAGAAGAAGAAGAGGAGGATAAAGAGTAGGAAGATGAAGAAGAAGAAGCGAAAGAAGAAGGAGAAGAAGAGGTAGAGGAAGATGAGGAAGAAGTGGAAGAAGAAGAAGAAGAAAAGGGGAAAGAAGAAGAAGGCAGTGAAGAAGTGGGAGAGGAAGATGAAAAAGTGTCGGATAAGGAATGAGACTAATAAGCTGAACAATAAAAAGAAGAAGAAGATGATGAAGAAGAAGAGGAAGATGAAGGAGAGGAAGATTAGGAACAAGAGATGGAAGAAGAAGAAGAAGGAAAAGTAGAGAAAGAAGAAAAAGAAGAAGAAGAAGAAGAAGAAGTCTAAGTTGATTAAGAAGAAGTAGAAGAG
Source organism: Vanilla planifolia (assembly GCA_023846275.1). Classification (NCBI taxonomy): domain Eukaryota; kingdom Viridiplantae; phylum Streptophyta; class Magnoliopsida; order Asparagales; family Orchidaceae; genus Vanilla; species Vanilla planifolia. Next base: position 149,735 of record JAIUJO010000383.1, on the reverse strand, counting down.
GAGGAAGAAGAAGAAGGTGAAGAAGAAGAAGAAGAAGAAGAGGAATAGAAAGAAGCAGAAGAAGAAGAAGAATAAGAAGAAGAAGAAGAAGAAGAAGTAATGGGAAGAAGAAGAAGAAGATTTTGAGGAAGATGAGGAACAAGAGGAAGAAGAACATGTAGAAGATGAAGAAGTAGAAGAAAAGGATGCAAAAGAGCAAAAGAAGAAGAGTAAGAAGAAAAAGAAAAAGTGAAGAAGAGGAAGTGGAAGAATAAGAGGAAGAAGTAGATGAGAGAGAAGATGAAGAAGAAAAGGAAGAAGAAGAAGAAGAAGAAAAAGAGGAAGAAGAAGAAGAAAAATAAGTAGAAGAAGAACAAGAAGGAGAAGAAGAACAAAACAAAGAAGAAGAGCACGAAGAAGAAGTGGAAGAAAAAGAAAAAGTAGGGAAGGTAGAAGAAGAGAAATTAGAGGAACTAGAGGAGAAAGAAAAAGAGAAAGAACAACAAGAGGAAGAAGAGGAAAAAGGAGAGGAAAAAGAAGTAGAAGATGGAGAAGAAGAAGAAGAAGAAGAAGAAGGAGAATAAGAATAAGTAAAGGAGGAAGAAGAAGAGGAAGTAACAGTAACAGTAATAATAATAGTAGTAGAAGAAGAAGAAGAAAAAGAAGAGGATGAGGTGGCAGAAGAAGAATTAGGAGCAAAAGAAGAAGAAGAAGAAGAAGTAATAGAAGAGAAGAAGAACAAAAAGAAGAACAACAAGAAGAAGAAGGGCAGAGGAAGAGGAAAAAGAGGAAGAAGAAGATAAAGAAGAAGAAGATGAAGGAACGAAGAAGTATAAGAGAAGAAGAAGTTGAAGATGAAGAAGTAGAAAAAGAAGAATAAGAATAGTAAGAAGAAGAAGAGGAAAAAGAACAAGAAGGAGAAGAAGGGGAAGAAGAAAAAGAAGAAGTTTGCGAAGACGAAGAAGAAGAAGAAGAAGAAGAAGAAGATGACGACGAGGAAGAAGAAGATGACGAAGGAAAGTATAAAGTAGAAAAAAGAAACCAGCAGGAAGAAATTAGATGGAAGCAAGAAGAAAGAAGAAGGAAGTGCAAAAAAGAAAGAAGGAAGATGGAAGAAGAAAGATGGAAGAAGCTGAAGAAGAAAACGAAGAAGATGAGGAAGACGAATGGCAAAAGGAAGAGGAAGAGGAAGTGGAATAGGAAGATGAAGCTGAAAAGGAAGTAAAAGAAAAAGAAGAAAAGGAAGAAGAAGATGAAAAAGAAGAAGAGGAAAAAGAAGAAGAAGATGATGTAGAAGTTGAAGAAGAAGAACAAGTAGGTAAAGAAGAAGATGAAGAAAAAGAAAAAGAAGAAGAGGAATTAGAAGAAGAAGAAGAAGAAGTGGAAGAAGCAGATGAAGAAGAAGAAGAAGAAGAAGAAGAGGAATAAATAATAATAATAAGAGGAAGAAGAAGAATAAGAAGAAGAAGAAGAATAGGAAGAAGAAGAAGAAGTTGGAGAAGTAGGAGAAGGAGGAGGAGTAGAAGAAGAAGAAGACAAAGAAATAGAAGGAGAAGAAGAAGAAGAAAAAGAAGAGAAAGGGGAGAAAGAAGAAGAAGAAGAGGAAGAGAAAGAAGATGAAGAAGTAAAGGAAGATTAGGAATAAGAAGAAGAAGAACAAGATGACAAAGAGGAAGAAGAAGAAGAAGAAGAAGAAAAAGAGAAAGAAGAAGAAGAAGAAGAAGAAGAAGGAGAACTATAAGAAGAAGAAGAGCAAGAAGAATAAGAGGAAGATGAAGAAAGAGAAGAGAAAGTAGATGTAGAGAAAGAAGAGGAACTGGAGGAGAAAAAAGAAGGGGAAGAAGAATAAGAGGAGGAAGAGGAAAAAGTGGAAGAAGAAGAAGAAGAAGAAAAAGAGGAAGAAGAAGAAGAAAAATAGGAAGAAGAAGAACGAGAAGGAGAAGAAGAACAAAACAAAGAAGAAGAGCAAGAAGAAGCAGAAGAGGAAGGAAAAAAAAGTAGGGAACGTAGAAGAAGAAAAATTAGAGGAATTAGAGGAGAAAGAAAAAGGGAAAGAAGAACAAGAGAAAGAAGAGGAAGAAGGAGAGGAAGAAGAAGTAGAAGAAGGAGAAGAAGAAGAAGAAGAAGAAGAAGAAGAAGGAGAAGAATAAGAAGAGGTAGAGGAGGAAGAAGAAGAAGAAGTAGTAGTAATAGTAATAGTAGTAGCAGTAGAAGAAGAAGAAGAAAAAGAAGAGGATGAGGCGGAAGAAGAAGAATTAGGAGCAAAAGAAGAAGACGAAGAAGAAGTAGTAGTAGAAGAAGAAGAAGAAGAAAAAGAAGAAGAGCAAGAAGAAGAAGGAATAGAGGAAGAGGAAGAAGAGGAAGAAGAAGATAAAGAAGAAGAAGTGGAAGGAATGAAGAAGTATAAGAGAAGAAGAAGAAGAAGAAGAAGTTGAAGATGAAGAAGAAGTAGAAAGAGAAGAATAAGAATAGTAAGAAGAAGAAGATGAAGAAGAACAAGAAGAAGGAGAAGAAGGGGAAGAAGAAAAAGAAGAAGAAAAAGTTTGGGAAGACGAAGAAGAAGAAGAAGAAGCAAAAGAAGAAGAAGGCGACGACGAGGAAGAAGAAGATGATGATGAAGAAGAAGAAGAAGACAAATAAATAGAAGGAAAGCATAAAGTAGAAAAAAGAAACCAAAAGGAAGAAAGTAGATGGAAGCAAGAAGAAAGAAGAAGGAAGTTGGAGGAACAAAGATGGAAGAAGATGAAGAAGAAAAAGAAGAAGAAGATGAAGAAGACGAAGGGCAAAAGGAAGAGGAAGAGGAAGTGGAATAGGAAGATGAAGTCGAAAAGGAAGTAAAAGAAAAAGAAGAAAAGGAAGAAGAAGATGAAAAAGAAGAAGAGGACAAAGAAGAAGAAGATGATGAAGAAGTTGAAAAAGAAGAAGAACAAGTAGGTAAAGAAAAAGATGATGAAAAAGAAAAAGAAGAAGAGGAATTAGAAGAAGAAGAAGAAGTGGAAGAAGCAGATGAAGAAGAAGAAGAAGAAGAGGAATAATAATAATAATAATAATAATAAGAGGAAGAAGAAGAAGAAGTTGGAGAAGTAGTAGAAGAAGGAGGAGGAGAAGAAGAAGAAGAAGACAAAGAAAAAGAAGGAGAAGAAGAAGAAGAAAAAGAAGAGAAAGGGGAGAAAGAAGAAGAAGAAGAGGAAGATAAAGAAGATGAAGAAGTAAAGGAAGTTTAGGAATAAGAAGAAGAAGAACAAGAAGAAGAAGAGGAAGAAAAAGAAGAAGAAGAAGAAGAAGAAGAAGAAGAAGAGAAAGAAGAAGAAGAAGAAGAAGGAGAACAATAAGAAGAAGAACTGCAAGAAGAATAAGAGGAAGAAGAAGAAAGAGAAGAGAAAGTAGATGTAGAGAAAGAAGAGGAACTGGAGGAGAAAAAAGAAGAGGAAGAGGAATAAGAGGAGGAAGAGGAAAAAAAGGAAGAAGAAGATGTAAAAGATGATGAAAAAGAAGAAGAAGAGAAGATGATGATGATGATGAATAAGAACAAGTAGAAGAAGGAGAAGAAGAAGTATTGGACGAAGAAGAAGAAGAAGAAGAAGAAGAAGAAGAGAAGAAGAAGTAGAAGAGAAAGAAGAAGAAGAAGAAGAAGAAGAAAAGAAAAAGGAGGAAGAAGAAGTTGAAGAGGAAGATGAAAATGATGAAGATGAAAAGGAAGATGAGGAAGAAGAGGAGCAAGAAGATGAAGAAGATGAGGAAGAAGAAGAAGAAGAAGAAGAAGATGAAGAGCAAGAAGAAGAAGAGCAAGAAGCTGAAGAAGTGGATGATGAAGAAGAGGAAGAAGAAGAAGAGGAAGAAGAAGAAGAAGAGGAACATGATGAAAGAGACGAGGAAGAAGAAGAATGGGAAGAAGAAGAAGAAGAATAGGAAGAAAAAGAAGCGGAAGAAGAAGAAGAAAAAGAATGATAATAAGAAGAAGAAGAGAGGAAGAAGAAGAAAAAGGAGAAGAAGAAGTGGAAGAGGGAGAACAAGAAGAAGACGAAGATGATGAGGAAGAAGAGGATGAAGAAAAAGAAGTTGAAGAGGAAGAAGCAGAAGAGGAAGAGGAGGAGGAAGAAGAGGAAGAAGAGGAAGAAGAAGAAGATAAGGAAGAAGAGGAAGAAGAGGTAGAGGAAGAAGAAGAAGAACTTGAGAAAGAAGAAGAAGAAGAAGAAGAAGAAGAAGAATGGGAAGAAGAAAAAGAAGAAGATGAAGAAGAAGCAGAAGAAGAATGGAAAGATGAAAAAGAAGAAGAAGAAGAAGAAAATGAAGAAGAATAAGAAGAAGACAAAGTGGAAGGAGAATAACATGAAGGAGAAGAAGAGGAAGAAGAAGGAGATGGGTAAGAAAAACAAGAAGAAAAGGACGAAGTTGAAGAGGAAGAAGAAGAAGATGAATAATAGGAGAAAGATGATTTAGAGGAAGAAGAAGAAGAAGAAGAGTAGGAAGAAGAGAAAGAGGAAGAGGAATAACAAGAAGATTCAGAAGAAGAAGAAGAAGTGAAAGAAGAAGTGGAAGAAGAAGAAGAAGGAGAGGATGATGAAGAAGAGGAAGATGAGGAACAAGAGGGGAACTAGAAGAAGAAGAAGAAATAAAAGAGGAGGATGGGGAAGGAGGAGGAGAAGAAGAAGAAGAAAAATAAGAAGAGTAGAAAAAAGAAGAAGAAGGAGAAGAAGAAGAAAAGTGGGAAGAAGAACAAGAAGAAGAAGACGAGAAAGATGAGGAAAAAGATGGAGAAGAAGAAGAAGGGAAAGAAGAAGAAGAACAAGAAGAAGAGGAAGAGGAAGAAAAATAAGAAGAGAAAAGGAAGAGGAAGAGGAGGAAGAAGAGGAAGGTGAAGAAGAGGAAGAAGAAGAAGAAGAAGAAGCAGAAGGTAAAGAAAAAGGAGAAGAGAAGAAGTTGAAGTGGAAGACGAAGAAGATGAAGGAGAAGAGGAAGAAGAAGAAGAAAAGAAGAAGAAGAAGAAGTAGAAGAATAAGTAGTAGAATAAGAAGAAGGCAAGGAAGAAGTATAAGAAAAGAAGAAGAAGAAGAAGAAGAACAAGAAAAAGAAGAAGTAGTAGTAGAAGAAGAAGAAGAAGAAGAAGAAGGAAAGGAAGAAGAGGAAGAAGAAGAGGAAGAATAGGAAGAAGAATAAGAAGTTAAAGAGGAATAAGAAGAAGAAGAAGAAGAAAAAGAAGTAGAAAAAGAAGAGAAGGAAGAAGAAGGAGAAGAGAAGAAGAGGGAGAAGTGGAAGAAGAAGAGGAAGAATAATAAGAAGAAGTGGAAGAAAAAAAAGAACAGGAAAGAATAAGAAGAAGAAGAAGAAGAAGAAGAAGAAAAAGAAGCAGAAAAAGAAGAGACGGAAGAAGAAGGAGAAGAGAAGAAGAGGGAGAAGTGGAAGAAGAAGAGGAAGAAGAAGAATAAAAAGAAGCGAAAGAAGAATAAATGGGAAAGGTAGGAGAATAAGAAGAAGAACTATGAGGAGGAGGAGGAGAAGAAGAAGAAGAAGAAGAAGAAAAGGAAGAAGAAGTAGAAGTAGAAGATGATGACGAAGAAGAAGAAAAAGAAGAGAAAGAAGAAGAGGAAGATGATGTTGAAGTAAAAGAAGAAGAAGAATAAGAAGTCGAAGTGGAATAAGAAGAAGAAGAAGATGAAGAAAAAGAGGTAGAAAAGAAGAAAAGGAAGACAAAGATGGAGGAGAAGAAGTAGAGGGACAAGAGGAAGAAGAAGAATAGGAAGAAAAAGAAGCGAAAGAAGAAGAAGAATAAGAATGATAATAAGAAGAAGAAGAGAGGAAGAAGAAGAAAAAGAAGAAGAAGAAGTGGAAGAGGGAGAACAAGAAGAAGACGAAGATGATGAGGAAGAAGAGGATGAAGAAAAAGAAGTTGAAGAGGAAGAAGCAGAAGAGGAAGAGGAGGAGGAAGAAGTGGAAGAAGAGGAAGAAGAAGAAGATGAGGAAGAAGAGGAAGAAGAGGTAGAGGAAGAAGAAGAACTTGAGAAAGAAGAAGAAGAAGAAGAAGAAGAAGAAGGGGAAGAACAAAAAGAAGAAGATGAAGAAGCAGAAGAAGAATGTAAAGATGAAAAAGAAGAAGAAGAAGAAGAAAATGAAGAAGAATAAGAAGAACACAAAGTGGAAGGAGAATAACATGAAGGAGAAGAAGAGGAAGAAGAAGGAGATGGGTAAGAAAAACAAGAAGAAAAGGACAAAGTTGAAGAGGAAGAAGAAGAAGAATAACAAGAGAAACATGATTCAGAGGAAGAAGAAGAAGAAGAAGAGTAGGAAGAAGAGGAAGAGGAAGAGGAATAACAAGAAGATTCAGAAGAAGAAGAAGAAGTGAAAGAAGAAGTGGAAGAAGAAGAAGAAGGAGAGGATGATGAAGAAGAGGAAGATGAGGAACAAGAGGAGGAAGTAGAAGAAGTAGAAAAATAAGAAGAAGAAGAAGAAGAAAAAGAAAGGAAAGAAGAAGAAGTAGAGGAGGATGGGGAAGGAGGAGGAGAAGAAGAAGAAGAAAAATAAGAAGAGTAGCAAAAAGAAGAAGAAGGAGAAGAAGAAGAAAAGCTGGAAGAAGAACAAGAAGAAGAAGACGAGAAAGATGAGGAAAAAGATGGAGAAGAAGAAGAAGGGAAAGAAGAAGAAGAACAAGAAGAAGAGGAAGAGGAAGAAAAATAAGAAGAGAAGAGGAAGAGGAAGAGGAAGAGGAGGAAGAAGAGGAAGGTAAAGAAGAGGAAGAAGAAGAAGAAGAAGAAGCAGAAGGTAAAGAAAAAGGAGAAGAGAAGAAGTTGAAGTGGAAGACGAAGAAGATGAAGGAGAAGATGATGAAGAAGAAGAAAAGAAGAACAAGAAGAAGTAGAAGAATAAGTAGTAGAATAAGAAGAAGAAGGCAAGGAAGAAGTATAAGAAAAGAAGAGGAAGAAGAAGAAGAAGAAGAAGAAAAAGAAGTAGTAGTAGTAGTAGTAGTAGAAGAAGAAGAAGAAGAAGAAGAAGAAGGAAAGGAAGAAGAGGAAGAAGAAGAGGAAGAATAGGAAGAAGAATAAGAAGTTAAAGAGGAATAAGAAGAAGAAGAAGAAGAAAAAAAAGTAGAAAAAGAAGAGAAGGAAGAAGAAAGAGAAGAGAAGAAGAGGGAGAAGTGGAAGAAGAAGAGGAAGAAGAATAAGAAGAAGTGGAAGAAAAAAAAGAACAGGAAGGAATAAGAAGAAGAAGAAAAAGAAGAAGAAAAAGAAGCAGAAAAAGAAGAGACGGAAGAAGAAGGAGAAGAGAAGAAGAGGTAGAAGTGGAAGAAGAAGTGGCAGAAGAAGAATAAGAAGAAGCGAAAGAAGAATAAATGGAAAAGGTAGGAGAAGAAGAAGAAGAAGAACTATGAGGAGGAGGGGGAGAAGAAGAAAAAAGGAAGAAGAAGTAGAAGTAGAAGATGATGATGAAGAAGAAGAAGAAAAACAAGAGGAAGAAGAAGAGGAAGATGATGTTGAAGTAAAAGAAGAAGAAGAAGAAGAAGAAGAAGAGCGGGAACAAGAAGAAGAATAAGAAGTCGAAGTGGAATAAGAAGAAGAAGATGAAGAAAAAGAGGTAGAAAAGAAGAGAAGGAAGACAAAGAGGGAGGAGAAGAAGTAGAGGGACAAGAGGAAGAAGAAGAATAAGAAGATGCAAAAGAAGTAGAATAAGAGGAAAATGAAAAAGAAGAAAAAGAAGTAGGTGAAGACAAGAAGAAGAAGAAGAAGGATAGAAGAAGATTAAGAAGAAGAAAAAGAAGAAAGAGGAGGAGAATAAGAAAAGGATGAAAAAGAAGAAGTAAAAGTAGTAGTAGTAGTAGAAGAAAAAGAAGAAGAAGAAGAAGAAGAAGAAGAAAAAGAAAAAGCAGTAGGAGAAGGACAAGGGGAAGAAGGAGTGGAAGAAAATTAGGAAGAAGAAGAAGAAGAAGAAGAAGAAGAATATTGAGAAGGAGAAAAAGAAGAAGAAGAGAAAGAGGAGGAAGATGAAGTGGAAGATGAGGAGGAAGAGAAGGAAGAACAATAAGAAGATAAGGAAGAAGAAGAAGAAGAAGAAGAAGAAGAAGATCAAAAAGATGAATAGGAAGAAGAAGAAGAAGTAGAAGAGGAAGATGAGGTGTGACACGGTGAAGAAAAAGAATGAGAAGTAAAAAAACAAGAAGAAAAAGAAGAAAAAGAAAAGAAGAAGAAGGAGAAGAAGAAGCAGATGAAAAAGAACAACAAGAGGAAAAAGAAGTAGTGGAAGAAGAAGAGGAGGAAGAAGAGGAACAAGAACAAGAAGAAGAGAAAGAAGATGTAGAAAGGGAAGCAGAAGATTAGGAAGTTTAAGAAGAAGAGCAAGAGGATTAAGAAGAAGAAGAAGATAAGGAAGAAGGGGATGAGGGAGAGGATGAGGAAAAAGAAGAAGAACAAGATGAATAAGAAGAAGAAGAAGAAGAAGAAGATGAAGAAGTGGAAGATGAGCTAAAAAGAGGAAGAAGAACATGTAGAAGATGAAGAAAAAGAAGAAAAGGAAGAGGAAGAGCAAAAGAAGAAGAGGAAGAAGAAGAGTAAGAAGAAAAAGAAAAAGAGAAGAAGAGGAGGAAGTGGAAGAATAAGAGGAAGAAGAAGATGAGGGAGAAGTGGAAGAAGAAAAGGAAGAAGAAGAAGAAGAAGAAAAAGAGGAAGAAGAAGAAGAAAAATAAGAAGAAGAAGAACAAGAAGGAGAAGAAGAACAAAACGAAGAAGAAGAGCAAGAAGAAGAAGAGGAAGAAAAAGAAAAAGTAAGGAAGGTAGAAGAAGACAAATTAGAGGAATTGGAGGAGAAAGAAAAAGGGAAAGAAGAATAAGAGGGCGAAGAGGAAGAAGGAGAGGAAGAAAAAGTAGAAGAAGGAGAAGAAGAAGAAGAAGAAAAAGAAGAAGAAGAAGCAGAAGAATAAGAAGAGGTAGAGGAGGAAGAAGAAGAAGAAGTAGTAGTAATAATAGTAGTAGTTGTAGTAGAAGAAGAAGAAAAAGAAGAGGATGAGGTGGAAGAAGAAGAATTAGGAGCAAAAGAAGAAGGCGAAGAAGAAGTAGTAGTAGTAGAAGAAGAAGAAGAAGAAGAGGAGAAAGGGGAGAAAGAAGAAGAAGAAGAGGAAGAGAAAGAAGATGAAGAAGTAAAGGAAGTTTAGGAATAAGAAGAAGAAGAACAAGAAGAAGAAAAGGAAGAAAAAGAAGAAGAAGAAGAAGAAGAAGAAGAAGAGAAAGAAGAAGAAGAAGAAGAAGAAGAAGAAGGAAAACTATAAGAAGAAGAAGTGCAAGAAGAATAAGAGGAAGAAGAAGAAAGAGAAGAGAAAGTAGATGTAGGGAAAGAAGAGGAACTGGAGGAGAAAAAAGAAGAGGAAGAAGAATAAGAGGAGGAAGAGGAAAAAGAGGAAGAAGAAGATGTAGAAGATGAAGAAGAAGAAGAAGAAGAGAAGATGATGATGATGATGAATAAGAACAAGTAGAAGAAGGAGAAGAAGAAGTATTGGACGAAGAAGAAGAAGAAGAAGAAGAAGAAGAGGAAGAAGAGAAGAAGTAGAAGTAGAAGAGAATGAAGAAGAAGAAGAAGAAGAAGAAGTAGAAGAAAAGAGAAAGGAGGAAGAAGAAGTGGAAGAGGAAGATGAAAATGATGAAGATGAAAAGGAAGATGAGGAAGAAGAGGTGCAAGAAGATGAAGAAGAGGTGCAAGAAGATGAAGAAGATGAGGAAGAAGAAGAAGAAGAAGAAGATGAAGAGCAAGAAGAAGAAGAGTAAGAAGCCGAAGGAGAGGATGATGAAGAAGAGGATGAAGAAGAAGAGGAACATGATGAAAGAGACGAATGGGAAGAAGAAGAAGAAGAAGAATAGGAAGAAAAAGATGCAGAAGTAGAAGAAGAATAAGAATGATAACAAGAAGAGGAAGAGAGGAAGAAGAAGAAAAAGTAGAAGAAGAAGTGGAAGAGGCAGAACAAGAAGAAGACGAAGACGATGAGGAAGAAGAGGATGAAGAAAAAGAAGTTGAAGAGGAAGAAGCGGAAGAGGAAGAGGAGGAGGAAAAAGAGGAAGAAGAAGAAGAAGAGGAAGAAAAGGAAGAAGAGGTGGGGGAAGAAGAAGAAGAACTTGAGAAAGAAGAAGAAGAAGAAGAAGAAGGGGAAGAAGAAAAAGAAGAAGTTGAAGAAGAAGTAGAAGAAGAATGGAAAGATGAAAAAGAAGAAGAAGAAGAAAATGAAGAACAATAAGAAGACGACAAAGTGGAAGGAGAATAACATGAAGGAGAAGAAGAGGAAGAAGATGGAGATGGGTAAGAAAAAGAAGAAGAAAAGGACGAAGTTGAAGAGGAAGAAGAAGAAGAAGAATAACAAGAGAAAGATGATTTAGAGGAAGAAGAAGAAGAGTAGGAAGAAGAGGAAGAGGAAGAAGAATAACAAGAAGATTCAGAAGAAGAAGAAGTGAAAGCAGAAGTGGAAGAAGAAGAAGGAGAGGAAGATGAAGAAGAGGAAGATGAGGAACAAGAGGAGGAAGTAGAAGAAGAAGTAGAAAAATAAGAAAAAGAAGAAAAAGAAAGGAAAGAAGAAGAAGAAGAGTAGGATGGGGAAGGAGGAGGAGAAGAAGAAGAAGAAAAATAAGAAGAGTAGAAAAAAGAAGAAGGAGAAGAAGAAGAAAAGTGGGAAGAGGAATAAGAAGAAGAAGACAAGAAAGATGATGAAAAAGATGGAGAAGAAGAAGAAGAAGGGGAAGAAGAAGAAGAACAAGAAGAAGAGGAAGAGGAAGAAAAATAAGAAGAGAAGAGGAAGAGGAAGAGGAGGAAGAAGAGGAAAGTGAAGAAGAGGAAGAAGAAGAAGAAGAAGAAGAAGCAGAAGGTAAAGAAAAAGGAGAAGAGAAGAAGTTGAAGTGGAAGATGAAGAAGATGAAGGAGAAGAGGAGGAAGAAGAAGAAGAAGAAGAAGAAGTAGAAGAAGAAGTAGTAGAATAAGAAGAAGAAGGCAAGGAAGAAGTATAAGAAAAGAAGAAGAAGAAGAAGAAGAAGAAGAAGTAGTAGTAGTAGTAGTAGTAGTAGAAGAAGAAGAATAAGAAGAAGGAAAGGAAGAAGAGGAAGAAGAAGAGGAAGAATAGGAAGAAGAATAGGAAGTCAAAGAGGAATAAGAAGAAGAAGAAGAAGAGAAAGAAGTAGAAAAGAAGAGAAGGAAGAAGAAGGAGAAGAGAAGAAGAGGGAGAAGTGGAAGAAGAAGAGGAAGAAGAAGAATAAGAAGAAATGGAAGAAAAAAAAAGAACTGGAAGGAATAAGAAGAAGAAGAAAAAGAAGGAGAAAAAGAAGAGAAGGAAGAAGAAGAAGGAGAAGAGAAGAAGAAGGAGAAGTGGAAGAAGAAGAGGAAGAAGAGGAATAAGAAGAAGCAAAAGAAGAATAAATGGAAAAGGTAGGAGAAGATGAAGAAGAAGAAGAGAAGAAGAAGAAGAAGAACTATGAGGAGGAGGAGGAGGAGGAGGAGAAGAAGAAGAAGAAGAAGAAGAGGAAGAAGAAGTAGAAGTAGAAGACGATGATGAAGAAGAAGAAGAAAAAGAAGAGGAAGAAGAAGAGGAAGATGATGATGAAGTAAAAGAAGAAGAAGAAGAAGAAGAAGAGCAAGAACAAGAAGAAGAATAAGAAGTCGAAGTGGAATAAGAAGAAGAAGATGAAAAAGAGGTAGAAAAGAAGAGAAGGAAGAAGAAGAGGGAGGAGAAGAAGGAGAGGGACAAGAGGAAGAAGAAGAGGAAGAAGAAGAATAAGAAGATGCAGAAGTAGTAGAATAAGAGGAAATTGAAAAAGAAGAAAAAGAAGTAGGAGAAGGCAAGAAGAAGAAGGAGAAGAAGAAGAAGGATAGCAGAAGATGAAGAAGAAGAAGAAGAAAGAGGAGGAGGAGAATAAGAAAAGGAAGAAAAAGAAGAAGGAAAAGAAGTAGTAGTTGTAGTAGTAGTAGTAGAAGAAGAAGAAGAAGAAGATAAAGAAGAAGAAGAAGAAGAAGAAGAAGAAAAAGAAAAAGTAGTAGGAGAAGGACAAGGGGAAGAAGGAGTGGAAGAAAATCAGGAAGAAGAAGAAGAAGAAGAAAAAGAAGAAGAATATTGAGAAGGAGAAAAAGAAGAAGAAGAGAAAGAGGAGGAAGAAGAAGTGGAAGATGAGGAGGAAGAGGAGGAAGAACAATAAGAAGATAAGGAAGAAGAAGAAGAAGAAGATCAAAATCATGAAGAGGAAGAAGAAGAAGTAGAAGAGAAAGATGAGGTGTGAGAGGGTGAAGAAAAAGAAGGAGAAGTAAAAAAAGAAGAAAAAGAAGAAAAAGAAAAGAAGATGAAGAAGGAGAACAAGAAGCAGATGAAGGAGAAGAAGAAGAAGAGGAAGAAGAAGTAACGGAAGAAGAAGAGGAGGAAGAAGAAGAAGAAGAACAAGAAGAAGAGAAAGAAGATGTAGAAAAAGAAGAAGAAGATTAGGAAGTTTAAGAAGAAGAGCAAGAGGATTAAAAAGAAGAAGAAGATAAGGAAGAAGAGGAGGAGGGAGAGGATGAGGAAAAAGAAGAAGAAGATGATGAATAAGATGAAGAAGAAGATGAGGAAGAAGAAGAAGAAGAAGAGATAGAAGAAGAAGAAGAAAAAGATGATGAAGAAGAGCAAGAAGAAGTGGAAGGAGAAGTAAAAGAAGTTGATGAAGAAGAAGAGGAAGAAGAGGAGCTAGTACAAGAGAAAGGTGAAGTAGAACAAGAAAAGAACAAAAAGAAGAGGAAGAAGAGAAATAAGAAGAAGAAGATGAAGAAGAATAAGAAGAAGAAAAAGGAGAAGAAGAAGAAGAAGAAGAAAAAGTAGTAGAAGAAGAAGAAGAAGAAGAAGTAGAAGAAGAAGAAGAATAAGAGGGAAATAAAAGAAAAAGAACAATAAGTGGAAGAAAAAGAAGAAGAAGAAGAACTCGAAGAAGAAGAAGAGTTTTCAGTAATAGTAGAAGAAGAAGCAGAATAAGAAGAAGTTGAAGAAAAAGAAGAAAAAGAAGAAGAAGAAGAAGAACAAGGAGGAGAAGAAGTGGAGGAAGATGAAGAAAGGAAGAAGAAGGAAAAGAAAAGGAAGTAGTAGAAAAGGTATAGGAAGAAGAAGAAGATGAAGTAGAAGGGAAAGAGGAGGAAAAAGTAGAAGAAGAGGAAGAAGAAGAAGAAGAAGAAAATGATGAAGAAGAGCAAGAAGAATATTTGGAAGAATAAGTAAAAGAAGAAGGGAAACAAGAGGAAGCAAAAGAAGAAGAAGAAGAAGAAGAAGAAGAAGAAGGAGAGGCAGATGAGGAACAAGAGGAGGAAGAAGAACAAGTAGAAGTAGAAAAAGTAGAAGAAGAAGAAGAGGAAACAAAAGAAGAAGATGAAGAAGAAGAAGGAAAATGGGAAGAAGAAAAAGAAGGGGAAGAAGAAGTAGAAGAAGAAGATGATGATGATGATGATGATGATGAATAAAGGGAAGAAGAAGACGAAGACAATGAAGAGGAGGAAGACAAAGAAAAAGAAGGGGAAGAGGAAGACGAAGAAGTAGAAGATAAAGAAGAATATAAGAAGAGGAGGGAGAGGAAGAAGAAGAGAAGGAGGAATAAGAGGAAGAAGAGAAAGAAGTGGAGGAAGAGAAAGAAGAGCAAGTAGATAAGAAAGAAGAATAGGAAGAATAAGAAGAGGAAGAAGAGGAAGAAGAAGGAGAAGTAGAAGAAAAAGAAGAAGAAGAAGAGGAAGAAGAAGAAGAAGAATAAGAAGTAGAAGAAGAGGAAAGAGATGAAGAAGATGAAGAGGAAAAAGTAGTAGAAGAAGAAGTAGTAGTTTTAGTAGAAGAAGAAGAAGAAGAAAAAGAAGAGGACGAGGAGGAAGAAGAAGAAGAGGAAGAAAAGGAAGAATAAGAGGAGGAAGAAGAGGATGAAAAAGAGGAAGAAGAGGATGAAAACGAATAGAAGAAGCAGAAGAAGAAGAAGAGCAAGAAGAAGTAGAGGAAGAAGAAGAAAAATAAGAGAATGTAGAAGCAAAGTTAGAAGAGAAACTACTGGAGGAAGAAGATGAGGAAGAAGACCAAGAGGAAGAAGAGTAAGCAAAAGAAAAAGAAGTACAAGAAGATGAAGAAGAAGAAGAGGAAGCAGAAGAAAAAGAAGTAGAAGATGTGGAAAAGGAATAAGAAGAAGAAATACAAGTAGAAGAATATGAGTACTAGTAGTAGTAGAAGAAGAAGAATAAAAAGAAGAGGACGAGAAGGAGGAGAAAGAAGAAGAAGAAGAAGATGATGATGAAAAATTAATAGAAGTAGAAAAATAAGAAGAAGATGAAGAAAAAGAAAAAGAAGAAGTGGATGAGGAGGAAAAAAAGAAGAAGAAGAAGTTTAAGTAGTAGAAGAAGAAGAAGAAGTTAAAGAAGAAGAAGAAGACGATGAAGTAGATAAAGAAGAAGAAGAATAACAAGAACAAGAAGAGGATGTGGAAGAAGAACAAGAAGAAGAGAAAGAAGAAGAAGAAGAGAAAAGAAAGTAGAAAATGATGAAGAAAGCAAAGACGAAAAAGAAGAAGAAGAATAGGAAGGTGAAGAAGAGGAAGAAGAAGAAGAAGATAGGGAGGAAGATGAGGAAGAAGAAGAAGAAGTTGAAGAAGAAAGAAAAACAAGAAAAAAGGTAGAAAGAAGAAAGAGGAAAGAAGAATTTATAAGGAAGAAGGAGGAAAGAATTTGGAAGATGGAAGATGGAAGAAATAAGTAGAACAAAGGAAGGAGGAAGATGCAAGAAGAAAGAAAGAGGAAGTTTAAGAAGAAGAAGAACAAGATGAAGAAGAGGAACAGGAAGAGGAAGATGAAGTGGAAGTGGAAGAAGAAGAAGTAGAGGAAGAAGAAGATTCAGAGGAAGAAGAAGAAGATGAACATGAAGAAGTCAAAGAAGAAGTAAAAAATGAATGCAAAATGAAGAAAATGTAAGAGAAGAAGAAGAAGAAGAATAACAAAATAAAAATGAAGAAGAAGAAAAAAAAGATGGAAAAGAAGAAGAAGAAGAAGGGGAGGAAGAAGAAGAAGAACAAGAAGAAGAAAAGGAAGAAGAAGAAGAGGAGGAAGAAGAAGAAGAAGAGAAAGAAGAAGAAGAAGAAGAAGAAGAAGAAGAAGTTGGGTAGGAAGAAGATGTAGAAGAGGATGAGGAAGAAAAACAAGAGGAAGAAGAAGAAGAAGAAGAAGAAGTGCAAGAAGAGGAAGAAGAAGAGGAAGAAGTAGAGGATGAAGAAGAGGAAGAGGAATGGACAGAAGAAGAAGAAAAGGAAGAAGAGGAAGAGCGAAAAGAAGTGGAAGAAGGAGATGATGAAGACGAAGACAATGAGGAGGAGGTTTAGAAGAAAAAGAAGAAAAAGAAGAAGAAGAAGAACAAGAAGAAATAGAAGCCAATGAAGAAGAAGATTAAGAAGAAGAAGAAGTAGAAGAAAAAGAAGGAGGAGAAGAAGAAGAAGAAAAAGAAGAAGAAGAAGAAGAGGTTAAGGAAAAAGAAAAAGAAGAAGATGGAAAAGTGGAAGAAGAAAAAGAAGAAGAATATGAAGAAGAAGAAGAAAAAAATGTAGAAGAAGAGGAGGAGGAGGATGAAGAAGAACAAGAAGAAGAAGAATAATACTAATAAGAATAAGAATAAGAATAAGAAGAAAAAGAAGAAGAGGTAGAAGATGGGGAGGAAGGAGAAGAAGAGGAAGAAGAAGAAGAAGCAGAACAAGAAGAAGATGAAAAGGAAGAAGAAGAAGAGGAGGAGGAAGAAGAAGAAGAAGAGGAGAATAAAGAGCAGGAAGAAGAAGAAGAAGAGGTAGAGGAAGATGAGGAAGAAGTGGAAGAAGAAGAAGAAGAAGAAGAAGAGGGGAAAGAAGAAAAGGCAGAGAAGAAGTAGGAGAGGAAGATGAAAAAGAGCAAGGTAAGGAATGAGACTAATAAGTTGAAGAATAAAAAGAAGAAGAAGATGAAGAAGAAGAAGTGGAAGATGTAGGAGAGGAAGATTAGGAACAAGAGGTGGAAGAAGAAGAAGGAAAAGTAGAAAAAGAAGAAGAAGAAGAAGAAGAAGAAGAAGAAGAAGAAGATGAACGAAAAGAAGAAGAAGAAGAAGAAGACTAAGTTGACTAAGAAGTAGAAGAGGAGGAAGACAAAGAAGGAGAAGGAGAAGAAGAAGAAGAGGAATAGAAAGAAGCAGAAGAAGAAGAAGAAGAAGAAGAAGAAGAAGTAATGGGAAGAAGAAGAAGAAGATGTTGAGGAAGATGAGCTAAAAGAGGAAGAAAAACAAGTAGAAGATGAAGAAGAAGAAGAAAAGGAAGAGGAAGAGCAAAAGAAGAAGAGGAAGAAGAAGAGTAAGAAGAAAAAGAAAAAGAGAAGAAGAGGAGGAAGTTGAAGAATAAGAGGAAGAAGAAGATGAGGGAGAAGAGGAAGAAGAAAAGGAAGAAGAAGAAGAAGAAAAAGCGGAAGAAGAAGAAGAAAAATAAGAAGAAGAAGAACAAAATGAAGAAGAAGAGCAAGAAGAAGAAGAGGAAGAAAAAAAAAGTAGGAAATGTAGAAGAAGACAAGTTAGAGGAATTGGAGGGGAAAGAGAAAGAGAAAGAAGGACAAGGGGAAGAAGAGGAAGAAGAAGTAGAAGAAGGAGAAGAAGAAGAAGAAGATGAAGAAGGAGAAGAATGAGATGAGGTAGAGGAGGAAGAAGAAAAAGTAGTAGTAATAGTAGAAGAAGAAGAATAAAAAGAAGAGGATGAGGTGGAAGAAGAAGAATTAGGAGCAAAAGAAGAAGACGAAGAAGTAGTAGTAGTAGAAGAAGAAGAAGAAAAGGAAGAAGAGCAAGAAGAAGGGACAGAGGAAGAGGAAGAAGAGCAAGAAGAAGATAAAGAAGAAGAAGACGAAGGAATGAAGAAGAATAAGAGAAGAAGAAGAAGAAGTTGAAGTTGAAGAAGAAGTAGAAAGAGAAGAATAAGAATAGTAAGAAGAAGAAGATGAAGAAGAACAAGAAGAAGGAGAAGAAGGGGAAGAAGAAAAAGTTTGGGAAGACGAAGAAGAAGATGAAGACGAAGAAGAAGAAGAAGAAGACGACGACGAGGAAGAAGAAGATTTTGATGAAGAAAAAAAAGAAGAAAAATAGATAGAAGGAAAGTATAAAGTAGAAAAAAGAAACAGAAAGGAACAAAGTAGGTGGAAGCAAGAAGAAAGAAGAAGGAAGTGGGAAAAAGGAAGAAGGAAGATGGAAGAAGAAAGATGGAAGAAGATGAAGAAGAAGAAGAAGAAGAAGATGAAGAAGACAAAGGGACAAAGGAAGAGGAAGAGGAAGTGGAATAGGAAGATGAAGCCGAAAAGGAAGTAAAAGAAAAAGAGGAAAAGGAAGAAGAATATGAAAAAGAAGAAGAGAAAAAAGAAGAAGAAGATGAAGAAGTTGAAGAAGAAGAACAAGTAGGTAAAGAAAAAGATGAAGAAAAAGAAAAAGAAGATGAGGAATTAAAAGAAGAAGAAGAAGAAGTGGAAGAAGCAGATGAAGAAGAAGAAGAAGAAGAGGAATAATAATAATAATAATAAGAGGAAGAAGAAGAACAATAAGAAGAAGAAGAAGAAGTTGGAGAAGTAAGAGAAGAAGGAGCAGGAGAAGAACAAGAAGAAGACAAAGAAAAAGAAGGAGAAGAAGAAGAAGAAAAAGAAGAGAAAGGGGAGAAAGAAGAAGAAGAAAAGGAAGAGAAAGAAGATGAAGAAGTAAAGGAAGTTTAGGAATAAGAAGAAGAAGAACAAGAAGAAGAAGCGGAAGAAGAAGAAGAAGAAGAAGAAGAAAAGAAAGAAGAAGAAGAAGAAGAAGAAGAAGGATTACAATAAGAAGAAGAAGTGCAAGAAGAATAAGAGGAAGAAGAAGAAAGATAAGAGAAAGTAGATGTAGAGAAAGAAGAGGAACTGGAGGAGAAAAAAGAAGAGGAAGAAGAATAAGAGGAGGAAGAGGAAAAAGAGGAAGAAGAAGATGTAGAAGATGAAAAAGAAGAAGAAGAAGAGAAGATGATGATGATGATGAATAAGAACAAGTAGAAGAAGGAGAAGAAGAAGTATTGGACGAAGAAGAAGAAGAAGAAGAAGAGAAGAAGAAGAAGTAGAAGAGAAAGAAGAAGAAGAAGAAGAAGAAGTAGAAGAAAAGAAAAAGAAGGAAGAAGTGGTTGAAGAGGAGGATGAAAATGATGAAGATGAAAAGAAGATGAGGAAGAAGAGCAACAAGAAGATAAAGAAGAAGAGGAAGAAGAAGAAGAAGAAGAAGAAGATTAAGAGCAAGGAGAAGAAGAGCAAGAAGTAGAAGAAGAGGATGATGAGGAAGAGGAAGAAAAAAAAGAAGAGGAACATTATGAAAGAGACGAGGAAGTAGAAGAATGGGAAGAAGAATAGGTACAAAAAGAAGCGAAATAAGAAGAAGAATAAGAATGATAATAAGAAGAGGAAGAGAGGAAGAAGAAGAAGAAGAAGAAGAAGAAGTGGAAGAGTGAGAACAAGAACAAGATGAAGACGATGAGGAAGAAGAGGATGAAGAAAAAGAAGTTGAAGAGGAAGAAGCGGAAGAGGAAGAGGAGGAAGAAGAGGAAGAAGAAGAAGAAGAGGAAGAAGAGTATGAAGAGGTGGAGGAAGAAGAAGAACAACTTGAGGAAGAAGAAGAAGAAGAAGAAGAAGAAGGGGAAGAAGAAAAAGAAGAAGATGAAGAAGAAGAAGAAGAAGAATGGTAAGATGAAAAAGAAGAAGAAGAAGAAAATGAAGAACAATAAGAAGAAGACAAAGTGGAAGGAGAATAACATGAAGGAGAAGAAGAGGAAGAAGAAGGAGATGGGTAAGAAAAAGAAGAAGAAAAGGACGAAGTTGAAGAGGAAGAAGAAGAAGAAGAATAACAAGAGAAAGATAATTTAGAGGAAGAAGAAGAAGAAGAAGAGTAGGAAGAAGAGGAAGAGGAAGAGGAATAACAAGAAGATTAAGAAGAAGAAGAAGAAGTGAATGAAGAAGTGGAAGAAGAAGAAGATGGAGAGGAAGATGAAAAAGAGGAAGATGAGGAACAAGAGAAGGAAGTAAAAGAAGAAGTAGAAAAATAAGAAGAAGAAGAAAAAAAAGGAAAGAAGAAGAAGAAGAGGAGGATGGGGAAGGAGGAGGAGGAGAAGAAGAAGAAAAATAAGAAGAGTAGAAAAAAGAATAAGAAGGAGAAGAAGTAGAAAAGCGGGAAGAAGAACAAGAAGAAGAAGACGAGAAAGATGAGGAAAAAGATGGAGAAGAAGAAGAAGAAGGGGAAGAAGAAGAAGAACAAGAGGAAGTGGAAGAGGAAGAAAAATAAGAAGAGAAGAGGAAGAGGAAGAGGAGGAAGAAGATGAAGGTGAAGAAGAGGAAGAAGAAGAAGAAGAAGAAGAAGCAGAATGTAAAGAAAAAGGAGAAGAGAAGAAGTTGAAGTGGAAGACGAAGAAGATGAAGGAGAAGAGGAAGAAGACGAAGTAAAAGAAGAGGAGGAAGAAGAAGAAAAGGAATCTGATGAAGGAGAAGAGGTAGAAGAAGTAGAAGTAGAAGACATAGAGGAAGAAGAAGAACAAGAACAAAAAGAAGAAGAAGAAGGAGACAAAGAACATGAACGAGAAGAATTTGAAAAAGAAGAATAAGAAGAAGAAAAATAAGAAAATGAAGAAGAAGAAGAAGAAGAAGAAGGACAAGAAAAAGAAAAAGAAGAGGAAGAATGAAAGAAAGAAGAAAAAGAAGGAGATAAAGAAGTAGTAGAGGAAGAATAAGAAGAAGAAGAAGGATGAGGAAGAGGTTGAAGTAGAAGTTGAGGAAGAAGAAGATGATGAAGAAGTTGAAGAAGAATAAGTAGAAGAATAAGTAGAAGAAGAAGTAGATGTTGAAGAAGAAGAAGAAGAAAAAGAGGAGGTACAATTAGATAAAGAAGAAGAAGAATAGGAAGAAAAAGAGGAAGAATAAGAAAAGAAGAAGAAGAAAAAAAAAGAACCAGAAGAAGAGCGAGAAGAAGAAGCAAAAAAAGGGAAAGCAGAAGAATTGAAAGAAGTGGAAGAGGAACATGAAGTAGATGAAGAAGAAGAAGTAGAAAAAGAAGAAGAAGAACATCAAAAAAAATGAAGAAGAAGAAAAAGTAGAGGACAAAGAGGAGCTAGAGTAGGAAACAGAAGAAGAGGTACCAAAATAAAATGAAGAAGAAGAAGGAAAAGAAGAAAAAGAAGAGGAAGATGAACAAGAAGAAATAGAAGTTGAAGAATAATTCGAAGAAGAAGAAGAAGAAGAAGAAGTAGAAGAAGAAGAAGAACATGATGATGAAGAAGATGTAGAAGAAGAAGAAGAATACTAATAAGAAAATGAAGAGGAAGAAGAAATAGTTGTAGTAGAAGAAGAAGAAGAAGAAGAATTTGTTGAAAAATATAAAGAAGAAGAAGATAAAGGGGAAGGAGAAGAAGAAGAAGAAGAAGAAGAGGTGGAGGAGGAGGAGGAAGAAGGAGAAGAAGAAAAAAGAAGGTGCAGACGAATAAGAATAAGAAGTAGAAGAAGAAGAAGAGGTAAAAGAAGAACAGGAAGGAGAAGAAGAGGAAGAAGTTGAAGAAGGGGAAGAAGTAGAAGAAGAAAGGGACACAGAAGATGATGAAGAAGAAGTAGAAAAAGAAGAAGAAGAAGAGGAAGAATAAGAAGAAGGAGAAGAAGAATAAGAAGAAGAATAAGAAGAAGATGACGAAGAAGAAGAACAGAAAGTGGAGGAAGAAGAAGAAGAAGATGAAGAAGAAGAAGTTGAAGAGTAAGAGGAAAAAGGAGAAGAGGAAGAAGAGGGAGAAGAAAAGAAAGACGAGGAAGATGAAGAAGAAGAAGAAACAAAAAGAAGAAGAGCAAGACGAAGAAGAAGAAATGGAAGAAAAGAAGAGCAAGAAGAATAAGAGGAAGATAAGGAATAAGAGGCAGAAGTAGAAGAAGAAGTACGAAAAGAAGAAGAAGAAGAAGAAGAAAAAGAAGGAAAAGATGAAGAAGAAGAAGAAGGCGAAGAAGGAGAACAACAAAAAGATGAAGAAGAAGAAGAAGAAGAAGAAGAAGAAGAGGAAGAAGAAGAAGAAGAATAGAAAGAAGAACAAGATAAAGAAGAAGAAGTGGAAGAAGAAGATGAAGTTGAGGAAGAAGAAGAAGAGCAAGAGGATGAAGAAGCTGAAGATGATGAGGAATAAGAGGAAGAGTAAAAGGAAAAACAAGGATAATAACAATAAGAAAAAAAAGAAGATGATGAAGAAGAAGAAGAAGAGGAAGAAGGAGAAGAAGAGGAAGAAGAAGAAGAGGAAGAAGAAGAGGAAGAAGAAGAGGAAGAAGAAAAGGAAGAATTATAAGCAGAAAAGGAAGAAGAAGAAAAAGAAGAAGAAGAAAAGGAAGAAGAAGAAGTATAAGTAGAAGTAGAAGAAGTGAAAGAAGAAGAAGAGGAAGAAGGGGAAGAAGAGGAGCCAGGATAGGAAAAAGAAAAAGAAGAAAATAAGAGGAAGAAGAAAGAGAAGAAGTAGAAAAAGAAAAGAAGGAAAAGTAGAAGAAGAAGAAGAAGAGGAAAAAGAACAAGACAAAGGAGAATTAGAAGAAGAAGAACAAGAAGACGAAGAGGAAGAAGAAGTAGAAGAAGAAAGGAGGAAGAAAAAGAAAAAGAAGAAAAAGAAGAAAAAGAAGAAGAAGAAGTTGAGAAAAAATAAGAAGAAAAAGAAGAAGGGGAAGAAGGAAAGGAAGAAGAAGAAGAAGAAGTGGAAGAAGAAGAAGAAGAAGAAGAAAAAGAAGAAGAATAAGACGAAAGAAGAAGAAGAAGAAGAAGAAGAAGTGGACGAAGAAAAAGAGGAAGAAGAATAAGTAGAAAAGGTAGAAGAAGAAGAAGAAAAAGAAATAGGACAATAATAATAATAATAATAATAATAACAATAATAATAGTAATAATAATAAGTGAAAGAAGAAGAAAAGGAACCAGAAGAAGAGGAAGATGAGGAAGAATGACAAGAACAATAAGAGGATAAGGAATAAGATGAATAGGAGGAAGAAGATGAAGTAGAAGAAGAAGAAAAAAAAGTAGAGAAAGGGGAGGAGAAAAAAGAAGAAGAGGAAGAAAAAGAAAAAGAGGTAGAAAAAGAGTAAGAACAAGAGTACATTAAGGAAGAAGAGAAAGAAGAACAAGAAGAAGATGAGGAGGAATAAGAAGAACAAGAATAAGAAGAAGAAGAGTAAGAGAAAGAAGAGGAAGAAGAAAAGAAGGAGAGGAAGATGAAGAAGAGGAAGTTGAAGATCAAGAGGAGGAAGAAGAGGAAGAAGAAGATGGGCAAAAAGAAGAAGAAGAGAAATGGGAGAGAGAAGAAGAAGAGAAATATGTAGAAGAAGTGGATGAAGAATAAGATGAAGATGAAGAAGAAGAAGAAGAATAAGGATAAGAAGAAGAAGAGAAAGAAGAAGAAGAGGAAGAAGAGGAAGAAGAGGAAGAAGAGGAGAAGAAGAAGATGAAGAAGATGAATTAAAAGAGGTAGAAGAAGAACATGAATTAGAAAAAGAAGAAGAAGAAGAAGAAGAAATAGAAGGAAAAGAAGAAGAAGAAGTAGAAGAAGAAGGGGAAGAAGAAAAAAATAAAGAAGAAAAAGAAGAGGATGAAGAAGACAACGAAGAAGAAGAGGAAGAGGAAGAGGTGGAAGAAGAAAAGGAAGATTAGGAAGAAGAAGAAGAAGAAGAAAGAAGAAGAAGAAGAGCAAGGCGAAGAAGAAGAAGTACGAAAAGAAAAAGAAGAAGAAGAAGAAAAAGGAGGAAAAGAATAAGAAGAAGAAGAAGGCAAAGAAGGAGGAGGAGGAGGAGGAGAAGAAGAAGAAGAAGAAGAAGAAGAGAAAGAAGAAGAAGAAGAAGAAGAAGAAGAAGAGAATGAAGAACAAGAAAAAGAACAAGAAGGGGAAGAAGAAGTTGAAGAAGATGAGGAAGATGGGGAAGACGTCGAAGAAGAAGAAGAAGAAGAGCAAGGGGATGAAGAAGAAGAAGAAGATGAGGAAGAAAAGGAAGAGTAAGAGGAAACAGAAGAAGAAGAAGAAGAAGAAGAAGAGCAAGAAGGGGAAGAAGAGGAAGAAGAAGAAGTGTAAGAAGAAGAGGAAGAAAAAGAAGAAGTAAAAAATAATTATAAGTAGGAGAAGAAGAAGAAGAAGGAGAAGAAGAAAATGAAGAAGAAGAGCAAGAAGTAGTTCAACCAGAAGTAGAAGAAGTTTAAGAAGAAGAAGAAGAGAAAGAAGAGGACCAAGAAGAGGAAAAAGAAGAAAAAGAAGAGGAAGAAGAATTTGATGAAGTAGAAAAAACTAAAGAATAAGAAGAAGAAAAAGAAGAAGAAGAAGAAGAAGAAAGAGAAGAAGACAAAAAAGAATAAGAAGAAGAAGACGAAGAGGAAGAAGCAGAAGAAGAAAGGAGGAAGAAGAAGAATAAGAAGAAGAAGAAGAAGTTGAGGAAAAAGAAGAAGAAGAAGAAGAACAATGGGAAGAGGGAAAGGAAGAAGAAGAAAAAGAAGAAGAAGAAGTGGAAGAAGAAGAGAATGGAGAAGAAGAAGAAGAAAAAGAAGAAAAAGAGGAAGAAAAAGAAGAAAAAGAGGAAGAAAAAGAAGAAGTAGAAGAAGAAGAAGTGGAAGAAGAAGTTGTGAAAGAAGAGGAAGAAGAAGACGAAGAGGAAGTAGAGGAAGAAGATGAAGAACAAGAAGATGATGAAGAAGAAGAAGAGGAAGATGATGATGAAGTCGAAGATGAAGTAGAAAAAAAGACAAAGATGAAGTAAACGAAAAAGTAGATGAAGAAGTAGAACAAGAAGAAGTTGTAAAAGAAGATGAAGAAGAAGAGGAAGAGGAGGAAGAAGAAGAAAAAGAAGACGAAGAAGAAGAATAAGAAGAGGAAGAAGAAGAAGACGAAGAAGAAGAAGAAATAGGTAAAAAAGAATAAGAAGAAGATGAAGAAGAAGCAGAAAAAGAAGAAGAAGAGGGAGAAGTAGAATAGGATAAAGAAGAAGAAGAAGAGGAAGTATAAGAAGAAGGAGAAGATGAAGAAGAACAAGAACAAGAACAAGAAAAAGAACAAGAAGAAGATGACGAAGAAGAAGAAGTGAAAGTGGAGGAAGAAGAAGAAGAAGATGAAGAAGAAGAAGTTGAAGATGAAGAGGAAAAAGGAGAAGAGCAAGAAGTGGAAGAAGAAAAGAACGATGAGGAAGAAGAAGAAGAAGAAAGAAAGAAGAAGAAGAAGGGCAAGTCGAAGAAGAAGAAATGGAAGAAGAAGAATAGCAAGAAGAAGAAGAAGAAGATATGGAACAAGAGGTGGAAGTAGAAGAAGTACGAAAAGAAGAAGAAGAAGAAAAAGAAGAAGAAGAAGAAGAAGGCGAAGAAGAAGGAGGAGGAGGAGGAGGAGAAGAAGAAGAAGAAGAAGAAGAAGAAGAAGAAGAAGAAGAAGAAGAAGAGGAAGAAGAAGGAGAAGAAGAAGAGAAAGAAGAACTAGATAAAGAAGAAGAAGTGGAAGAAGAAGATGAAGTTGAGGAAGAAGAAGAAGAGCAAGAGGATGAAGAAGTAGAAGAGGAAGAGTAAGAGGAAAACAAGAAGAATAAGAATTAGAAAAAGAAGAAGATGAAGAAGAAGAAGAAGAGGAAGAAGGGTAAGAAGAGGAAGAAGAAGAAGGGGAAGAAGAAGAGGAAGAAGAAGAGGAAGTGGAAGAAGAAGAAAAAGAACAATTATAAGCAGAAGAGGAAGAAGAAGAAAAAGAAGAAGAAGAAGAGCAAGAAGAATTATAAGTAGAAGTAGATGTGAAAGAAGAAGAGGAAGAAAAGGAGCTAGAATAGGAAAAAGAAAAAGTAGAAAATAAGAGGAAGAAAAATGTGAAGAAGTAGAAAACAATAAAGAATAAGAAGAAGAAAAAGTAGTAGTAGTAGTAGAAGAAGAAGAAGAAGAAGAAGAGGAAAAAGAAGACAAAGGAGAATAAGATGATGAAGAAGACGAAGACGAAGAGGAAGAAGAAGAGAAAAAGAAGTTGAGGAAAAATAAGAAGAAGAAGAAGAAGAAGGGGAAGAAGGAAAGGAAGAAGAAGAAGAAGTGGAAGAACAAGAAGAAGAAGAAGACGAAAGAAGAAGAAGAAGAAGAACAAGAAGAAGAAGTGGACGAAGAGAAAGAGAAAGAAGAATAAGAAGAAAAGGCAGAAGAAGAAGATAAAAAAGAAAAAGAAGAACAATTGTTTTAATAACAATCATAATAATAATAAGTGAAAGAAGGAGAACAGGAACAAGAAGAAGAGGAAGAAGAGGAAGAACGAGAAGGACAATAAGAATATAAGGAATAAGATTAATAGGAGGAAGAAGATGAGGCATAGAAGAAGAACGAAAAGAAGAGTAAGAGGAGAAGAAAAAAGAAGAAGAGGAAGAAAAAGAAGAAGCGGAAGAAAGAGAATAAGAACAAGAGTACATTCAGGAAGAAGAGAAAGAAGAACAAGATGAAGATGAGGAGGAATAAGAAGAAGAAGAAGAGAATGATAAAGAAGAGCAAGAAAAAAAGAAGGAGAGGAAGATGAAGAAGAGGAAGTTGAAGAACAGGAGGAGGAAGAAAAAGAAGAAGAAGAAGATGGGCAAAAAGAAGAAGAAGAGAAATGGGGCAGAGAAGAAGAAGAGGAAGAAGAAGAAGAAGAAGAGAAAGATGTAGAAGAAGTGGATGAAGAATAAGAAGAAGAAGAAGATGAAGAAGAATAATAAGAATAAGAAGAAGAACAGAAAGAAGAAGAAGAGGAAGAAGAGGAAGAAGAGGAAGAAGAGGAGAAGAAGAAGATGAAGATGATGAATTAAAAGAGTTAGAAGAAGAACATGAATATGAAGAAGAAGAAGAAATAGAAGGAAAAAAAAAGAAGCAGAAGAAGATGGGGAAGAAGAAGAAAAAAATGAAGAAGAAAAAGAAGAGGATGAAGAAGAAAAAGAAGAAGAGGAAGAGGAAGAGGAGGAAGAAGAAGAGGAGGAGAAAGAAGAGGAAGAAGAAAAAGAGTAAGAAGAAGAAGTGGAAGAAGAGGAAATGGAAGGGGAAGAAGAAGAAGAAAAAGAGGAAGAAGTAGAAGAAGAATAAGAGCAAGAATGAGATAAAGAAGAGGATAAAGAAACAGAACCAGAGGAGGAAGAAGAAAAACTATAAAAAGAAGAAGTAGAAAAAGAAGAAAAAGAAGATGAAGAAGAAGGAGAATAAGAAGTAGAAGATGAAAAAGAAGAAGAAGAAGAGGAACAATCGGAAGAAGTAGAAGTACAGGAAGAAGAAGAAGAAGAAAAATAAGAAATTAAAGAAGAGGAGGAAGAAGAAGAAGGCGAAGAAGAAGAATAGGAAGTAGAGGAACAAGAGGAAGTCGAAGAAACAAAAGTAGAAAAAGAAGAAGAAGATGATGAAAAAGAAGAAGAAAAAGAAGAAAAAGAAGAAAAAGAAGAATTTGAACTAGAAGAAGAAGTAGAGGTGGAGGAAGAGGAAGAAGAACAAAGAGAATAAGAAGAAGAAAAAGAAGAAAAAGAAGAGGAAGAAGATGAAAATGATGAAGAGGAGGAAGATATAGAAGAAGCGATAGAAGAAGAAGAAGAAGAAGTTGAAAAAGAAGAAGAAGCAGAATAGGAAGAGGAAGCTGAAAAATAGGAGAAAGAAGAAGAAGAAGAAGAAGAAGAGGAAGAGAAACAAGAACAAGAAGAGGAAGAAGAAGAAGGAAAAGAAGAGGAAGATGAGGAAGAAAAACAAGTAGAAGATAAGGAGGAATGAGAAGAATAAGAAGAAGAAGAAGGGAAAGAAGGATAAGAAGAAGAAGAAGAAGAGGATGAAGAAGAAGAGAAAGGTGATAAACTAACAAGAAAAAGAGAAGAAGAAGAAGAAGAAGATGAGGAAAACGAAGAGGAAGAAGAAGAAGACATAGGGGGAAGAAGAAGAAGAAATAGAAGAAAATGAAGTTGTGGAAGTGAAGGAAGAAGAAGGACAAGGAAATGAAGATGAGGAAGAAGAGGAAGAACAATAAGAGGAAGATGAGAAGGAATACGAAGAATAAGAAGAAGATGAAGAAGAGAAGGAAGGAGAAGGGGAAGAAGAAGAAGAAGAGGAAGGTGATGAACTAATAGAGCCAAAAGAAGAATAAGAAGTAGAAAAAGAAGAAAAAGAAGAAGTAGAAGGAAAAGAAGAAGAAGAAGAAGAAGAAGAATGGGAAGAAGAAAAAAAGTTAAAACAGAAAAAACAGAGGAGGAAGAAGAAGTAGAAGAAGTAGAAGAAGAAGAGAAAGAAGATGAAGAAGAAGAAGAAGACGAAGATGCAGGAAGAAGAAGAAGAAGAAGA